>JACYVW010000234.1:0-47764 GCA_023065735.1 Coffea humblotiana | reverse complement strand
GGCTTTCTTTCTAAATTTACGTTTACTATCTAAGAATCTACGATGGCTCATGTAGCAATATTTGAAACTATGAGTCAACCGTATGCATGGATGAAATTGTGACAAACAGGACAAGCATATTCACCTTAGTGCTCTACCCCAGATAACATTGCATATCCCGGGAAATCACTAATGGTCTACAACATAGCTGCATGCAATTGGAATTTGTTTTGGAATGCATCGTAAGTTTGAATGCCAAAATCTGTGAGGATCGAAAACTTATTTTATATTGTATCTTATTTTCTTGGATACATTTTTTTTACTTACTTTATTTACCTTAATTTCTTGGATACTTTATAAGTGAGTCAAGATTTTATTTGTCTTCTATAAGTTAGTGCATTTATGAAGTGGACCCACTAGTGAGGTGTGTGTGATAAATTTGGAAGATTGGGAGGGTTGGATGCAAAGGATATATTATATTTATAAGGAATCAAGAGATAATTAGAAGTTGACTAGATATTTAGTGCTTGAAAGATAATTAGATAAGGATTAGCTCTTAGTTTATCATTTGTCATAAACCATAGAATCTTAACTTTGACTAAGACCAAATTTTCTTCTTATCTAACCATAATTAGGTCATTAATTAGACACTAATCATTGCCTTGCCAAGTGTCACTCATCTATGGAACTTTGACCAAGACTTCTCTTAAACTTTATCTTAGAAGTTTGGTCAAAATTCTCTTCCTTTCTTTCTACTTCTTGGCCGAACTTCCTAGCAAAAAAAGAGAGGGAAAAACTCCAAAATTTGAACTTGGTCCCTTGCTTGAATCCTTGAAAAAATTTTCCTAGAATCTTACTTCAATCCACAGAAAGTTGTAACAAGGAAGGAAGAAAGGCTCTTGTGGAGAGATTTGGGGAAAAAGGAAGCTCTTGGTTGCATTTCTTCCTAGGGTTTGAAGGCATCAACTTAAGAAACTTTCTTTTCTTTTTTTTGATGGATATATGACTTGATTATGGAAGGTTTGAGAAAATTTCATGGTTTTGTGAGGTTGATTGAATTTTCCAGCTTTGAGTTATAATTTTCCAACCTTGAGATGAAAACTTCTAGCTTTGATATGACTTCTGGGTTTGGATATCTTGTTGGAGATACATTTTTAGCTTTGTTATACGAATTTCTAGCTCTAGTAGTCAATTTTCAGCCTTGTTATGTTAATTTTCAGCCTTGGAATGTGATTTTCAGCTTTGTATGCCTTTTAGGTCTTGACATGGGGAATTTCCAACTTTAGTATGAATTTTTAGCATTGCTATAGAATTTTCCAACTTTGGTTGTAATTCTAGCTTAGGGCAAAAATTTCCAGCTTTCACATAGTTAGTTTTGTAAGCGATTCTTTGTTAGAAATTGAAACTATATGCTTTATAACATGTTGGTTAGTTTAATTTGTGGATTTGTTATATAAACATGAAAGAAAGTTGGGGAGTTTGGCTAGAGGAGAGTTTGGAAAAAACATTCTTTGGCTTGTTGGAAATTTCCATGGAGAGCTCTTCGTAGTTTTGGGAAAATTGTTATAACTTCGTATGGAAAAATCCAAATTGAGTTCTGCTTATTGTGTTTGAAATTAGATTCAGAGTACTTTCTACCGTAAAAATTTCAGAATTGTTCTCAATTCCTATGAATATCTGTGATTTTCCAAAGTTGACTGAATTTTCCACACCTATTCTGTTTTTCTACCGGACGAAGCAGCAATTTGAGACTGGAATTTGACTGATTTGTGGATAGAATCTTACAAATGTGTCTTCTACGAAATTGTAATCCTTTGAGTCTATTTTCCAACGGTATAAAGTTTATAAATTTTGGATTTAAGAAACTTGAGATATGATTTTTCAAATAGCATCACACAAAACTGGAGAAAATTTTGTTCGTCAAAAGCTGTACTTGCTTTCATTTCCAACTTCAAGTTGGAGTTGTAGAACCATTTTGAGCTTGGTTTTATGATTGGAGTTGAGATAACTTGGTTGGTTTGGAAGTGTTTTCCTTTTAATATTGTAGTTTGGAGTAATGGATCTCATGGCACTTCACATACTTGATTTTAGGACTTGAAGGTGAGGCCGGAAGTGCTTCTAAGGCAAACACTTAAACTTGTTACCGTGGTGAGTGTTCCAATTGCATGTTCCATGTTACCTAACTAAATACAACTTGTTGCTAGAAATTGCTTGGCACTTGAATTGTTACTCCATAGGTAAGTGTGTATTTTATCGCACTCGATCTAACTTAACTAAACACTTGACATCTTGTTTTATGCATGAATAAGTAACTTGATATACATGTGACTTGTGACTTAATCTTGTCTAGGCGAGTGTGTCCTTAATTGTACTCGATCTCCTTGAACTTGAAATACTTGACTCTTGCATGCGGACTTGATGTACCTGTGCATGTTTGTAGGCCAGCTGCATCTCTTCTTGCAGCGGTTGAACTGGGCCCTTGGACACTAATCTGAGACGTTGGGTAAGTTGGAACTTGGGTTACTCATGCGTATGCGTGAATGTAGGTTGGTAACGGATGAACTGAGCTCTTGTTGGACCTCTTGCTTGAGGCCAGCCGTAGAACGGTCGAGTAAGTTGGGCAATCTTGGGGTAAAGGAAGAATTTGTTTACTCCTGACTTGAACTCGTGACTTGAACTCATGACTTGCTTGATACAGAGCGCTATGTGAGAACCCGAAAATTTTCACATTTTCAAGTATTATTTTATTTCTTTGCCTATATTTTATACTATTCTTTGAAAATATTAAATGTTTTGTACATTTTACAAGTAAGTACAATTTTTAAATCATTTTCCTAGTATAAGTTAGTGTACGTAACTTGAAGTGCATTTGTTCGATGCGGGCCCGCTAGTGCGATATAATTTTGCCGATTAAGTGATGAAGTATTAAGTGACATTATTTTCCAAGGTGCTAGGAGATGATTAGAGGGTAATTAGGTAGACTAATTATTGGAAGTGAGAAGATAAGCTTAAAACCTAAAGGACGCCACGTGTCGCGTTCCGATTGGAGGAAGACTTGCCTAACTTTTTCACCTTTACTAAAACCAAATTTTGACCAATTTCATCCCATTTTTCCTTGCTCTTGGCTGGCCCTTTGGAGGAGAAAAACAAGAGAGAGCTTCTTCAATTTCTAGCTCCAACCTTGGTCAAATCTTGAGTTCCAACCGATCAAATCGCAAACCCTTCCATAGGAGTGCTAACTAAGGAGGATTAAAGGCTTTGGTGGAGTTGATTTGGAGAAAGAAAGGCTAGCTACCATTTTCTTTGAGGTTTCAAGGTAAGATTGCTAAGAACATCCTTCTTTGGTTCCCATAGTTGTAATTTAGTGGCTTGTGGTTGCCACTTTGGTGGTTTTGTGCATTAATTCTTGGTTATAAGTGGTGAGGTGTGGATTTTCGGTTTTCTTAGAATTTTTCTGCCCTATTCTGATCAGTGTTTTTCGGTCATGATGGAGGCCGAATTGGACTTAACTCAAAACATGAAAGTTGTAGAGAATTGAATGTAGATTATGCCTGTAAAATTACAGCTCAATCAGAGCACTGTATCCTGTGCAATGACTATTTTACCCCTGCTGCCCTGTTTCTGTCCGAGAATGATAATCAGCATCTGTAATTGGCTCTTTTGGCTGGGAAGATGAATGAATTAGCTTTTGATGCCTTCTTAAGAATTGTAGCCTTGTATCTTAGCTTTCGAATGGCTTTGGAATCAATGGAATCGGAGTTGTTTGTGCTGAGATATGACTGAATAAATCAGGACTGCTAGTTGAATTTCATAGTGAGCTTTGAACTGGAATATCTGGGTCTGTTTGGGTAATTTTGACTAGGTTACGTTGAGAACGGGATTGTGGTGGCTTCATAAGAATTGTAGAGCTATGGCTTAGCTTCGAAACGGTATAAAGGTTATCTCAATCCGATAGGTGTACCTTTGGTTGTGACCAATACGCTAAAAGATGTCAAACCTGTCATTTTGTTCCTTGTCTTAAACCTTAATCCCGATCCCTTTTCTAGTTTGGTTTTGTAATTGAATGACTTTTAGCCTTTTTAACGGCTATGGTAATGAGATATTTGTATGTTGATTTTGGGGGCTGATTGAGGAAAATAATGAAGCCAATAATGGCTGGAAATTTGGTAAACACAAAGGGCGTGCTTGCCCAAATTTGCACTCAAATGGCGATTCAAATTTTAAAGGGCAGACATAAGTTTTATAACTATTTTACTCATGTATTTTGGACTAAATGCACTCTTTTTATTTCCAAAATCATACTATACATTGTACTATTAGTTATTCGGATTTTTTTTATAAATCAAACATTTTGATGGTTGAACCATAATTACTTTCTCATGATTATTTTAGGGGTTTCTTGGTGACTAAAGTTGAGATCCGGAGGGATACTTTGGACGTTATTTTGCTTATTTCGGTGAGTGTTCTATATACGATTTGTTTCTAACGACTATGTGAATTGTTGTTACTATTTGGATTGTTGCTTTGTTATGTGATTGAGGTACGCTATATTTCCATTGACTACGTGGCTTGTTATAGTTGTTTGAACTCTTAAATGTTTCAATGAATACTCAAAATGACTTTTCTAGGCGAGTGTGTACTTAATCGCACTCGACCTAATGAACGTGAACTTTCAATGATTGAATGATTAAATGTTACTTGTGCATGAATGTAAGCCTTCTGGCTGAACTGGGCCCTTGCCCTTTGTTACTGGTCGACTCGAGCCAGAAGCGGACTCGGTCGGGCGATTAGTGACCCTGGGTGAATGTTGGTATACTCGAGTATGACCACGACGTTGGCGGAGCGTGGGGAATGAAATGAATGAACGAACGACAAGGAAATGAAGGAGTTTTCACTTACAAACAATGTTTTAATGATCGGAGAAATAAGGAAAATATTAGGCGAATGAATGAACGAACGAACGAATAGCTCCTCGTGAGCATGTATCCTTTTAATGAATGTGTTACTATCGCTTTCATTTTGTAAATGTTTTCTAAATTGCTTGCTAATTGCTGATAAACGTCCTTGCCTAATTATTTGTTTGAGTATATAGAACCTCGCTGGGCTTTTAGCTCATACCACGCCTTTTGTTTTTCCTTACAGGGGTTGCAAGTATGGGCCGAGAGATCTGTATAGAATAGAACAGCCTAGTTTTGTTTTTGGCTTTTGCACTCGCTCTAGTGCTTGGATAGAGTTGGTTGTATTGAGAAAGTTAGATCTTTGGTTACATTTGGGACTTGTACTTCTGGTTGAGATTGAAATGAATGTAAATATATGTTTCCAGGTTGAGAATTGTTTTCCATTTATCCTCGGAGGTGTTATCTTTTTGTTTTGGAGTGAGTGATCGAGTCCTGGCGAGAGCTGGGCAGGCGGTCCGTCGAACCCTTTGGTTCGCCTTAGGGGGAGGTGGGGCTGTCACAGGCTAGGTGATAGCTAACGGCTCTAATCATTACCTGCGTGAGCGTTGGGTAATAACCAACGACTCCACTCATGAATTTTTGAAATACTTGGGACTTTAAGTCATATCATGAATACTTGATTCTTGAATGCTTGGGGCTATAAACCCAACCCCATGGCTAATTGGTCGAATTGAGCCAGTAAAGGGCTTGGTCGAGAGACTGACGAACCATGAGTACTTGATTGGCATTCGGGCCCGGCAGGAGGATTATCGGTGGACGGAGATTGACGTTTAGTGGTGATCTACTGACATTATAATGCCATGGTTGACAGAGAGTCAATGGATCTCGGACAAGCTACGGTGGAACCTGCTACTGAGAGCAGCCTATATCCTTTTGGCATAAATGTGTTTTTTTTACCGTACACTATTGCATGACCGATCTGGCTACCTGCTTTACTATACCTTATATCCTCGTCTGCTTGAGTTTGACTTATTTCCTGATATCCTATGCATAGTATCATGTATGCTAGTTCACTTGCCTATTTTCTTGGAACCTCACTGGGAATTCTAGCTCATTCCATGAATTTGTTTTCCTTACCGGGTGAGAACATGAGAGTGGAAATTAGAGAAGACATCGACTTTGTCTAAGTTTTGTTAGTTGCTTGCATGAGTACTCCATAGGTTTCTAACTGGCTTGCTTGGTTTGATCTTTGTAAGGTTGACTACTTGGCTGTATTTATCAATTGTATGGGCATTTGAGGTCCAGGAGTGTATACATTGCAGATTGTAACTGTTATCGCTCTTATTATTAAGGTTATTTTCTTGTAAATTTCGTGGTACGTGAGTGAGTTCTGGTAAGAGCTAGACAGGCGGTCCACCAAACCCTTGGATACGTCCTAGGGGGAGGTGGGGTCGTCAGAAAATCCCACAATTTGGTCAGTTTCTTTAACCGAAGGCTATAAATAAACATCGGTATTATCCCGGGAGAGGATGGTCCTAGTATTAACAAAGACAACATGAAGTACGATTGTTTCATACACATCCATGGAGTTAAGTTATATGGTATTAAAACCATAAGCCAAGTACTCTATGTAGAACTCATGCTATTGAATAAATTAAACCCATCAAATGCCAACCCAAATCTAACATTTCGACAATCCTTAGCAAATTTTGGATATAGTTGGTCAAAAGTTTGCCAAATTGGAGAGTCAGCTGGATGTCTCATACAACCATCTTTTGTATGTTTTTCTTCATGCCATCTCATATGAAATGCAATTTTAGAAGATATAAATATTCTTTGTAACCTAGATTTTAACAAAAAATGCCACATCACTTTTT
This sequence comes from Coffea humblotiana, assembly GCA_023065735.1. Lineage (NCBI taxonomy): Eukaryota > Viridiplantae > Streptophyta > Magnoliopsida > Gentianales > Rubiaceae > Coffea > Coffea humblotiana. The sequence goes on along the minus strand of JACYVW010000234.1, from coordinate 41,010 downwards.
GAGAAATTTTTCTTTTTTCACCAGTTCGATCATTTTCTGAAGCAACCCAGCTAAACTCGTTGCATGTTTCACATGAAGTTCTTTTTTCAGCACTACTGCAATAAAGAGAACAATCATTAAGATAGGCATCGATCTTTTCATAACCCAGTCCCAATGTATTCATCAATTTCTTAGCCTCATAGTAAGACGAAGGCAAATTAGTCATGGCCTCCAGAAATGTTTTTCTCAATAGCTCAAGAAGCATATTAAAAATCTTGTTACTCAACTTACCAAGGCCTTTTAGGTGAAGCAAACGAATAATAAAAGACAACTTTGAGAAATTTTTGCAACCATTTTATAAATCTTGTTGAGAATCATCAATCAATTTGTAAAATTTTTTAGCCTCTAAAACATGAATGTCCCCTTCTCTTATTCAATTCATTTGTTCCATGTGGTATCCCAAATATATCATGGACCAAGTCTTGCATGTCATCAGTCCCATTTGGAACCCCAATTGATGTATTTTCAGAATTAGATGTGGTTTCATTGTAGTTTGAAAGTTCTCCATGTGCTATCTAATTATTATAACCCTTGATTTACCCTTCCACTTTCAAATGGTCATATGCTTCCATTTTAGTCACACAAACACCCATGCCGCTATTTTTGCAAGGACACAAAATCATTCCGTCACAACTTGATCTAGAAAATGCAAAGTCTAGAAACATTTTAAATCTTGCCTCGTACTTTTCACTTGTTCTCGGGAAATCCATCCAACTTTTATCCATATTTCTAATATAAATATATGTCCTCCAACAAGCTTCCAACAGCATGAAAATGACAACTACAAATTAGTACTTAGAAAACTGGACAAATGTCATTCTAAGTATTTTCCCATCAAATCATTGAGAATAAGAAGTAATGAAGATTTGGAACACAACAATAGCTTGTACAAGGTATCAAGATTAAAGACTACAAAATTAAGTTGCAAGATTTCTAACAATGTACTTTCTTAACCACAAGGTGTCAGGACTAATCAATTTGCTTGCTTGTCAGGACTAATCAATTTTTCCTAGGCTTAATGTAATGAATGCCATCTCTATACTTTACAAGTAGATTGGATACCCAAATTGTTTGAATCAGTAGGGAATTGCCTTTGCTCTTACATCTACCCTTTGTTGAAAGAAACACAAGCACAGCTCACTTTTGCTATGGAATTTATACATTGGGCACCATTTGCTGAAGTGCAAATTCTCAAGGAAGCAAAACCTTGTGGAAAATTTCTATACAATGTTACAGTTGATCCATGGAAAAACAAATTTGTTGACCATGGTAAAGAGATTTATATAGTATTGCCGAGTGATATTCTTGTTCTTTCATATTCAAAACCTAAAAACCAGTTCTGACCTCCAAAGGATGAACTGGCCATGGACATTGGCATTGGTAACTGACATTAAAGGTGAACATATTGATAAGACCACTTCATCAACTAAGTTTAAAGTCAAGATACCAGAAGACATGCCATTCAAGGGTGAGAAGCAGGACTGGCTTTATGTGGTTTACTTGACAAATACTATGACTGACCAAACATGCTATTTTTCTTTCACACACAACTACTCTCATATATACTATCACACAAAGTACGCATTTTTATCGAAAAAAGGAAAATAGGGGGACTTGACATTTTATCGAATAGGTAACGAACAACAAATCCATAATAAAATAGTCACATGAATCAAGTAGAAAACTGAGAGGAATAAAGCTGAACAACAAGTGCACTCAAATCATAAGCTGTTACTACATCCATTTCAATCTCAAACAGACGGGACTAATCTCAAATGTAATCAATTTAGGGCAATCTTTGAAACTTAACCCTCTTAATTCAACACAATACAGTACATGGCTTCAAGGATAGCTAATAATGTCCAACATAATCTCAGAAAAAAATAGAACTTGAAGAAAGAACAGCTTCTTTACGGTGACATTTAGCAAAAATATTATCTAATTACGCACAAAATAAAAAAATTACCATGCAATTACATACCTTCAATGTGAAAGCAAGGATAGTTTGTTTGCGGAGAGATTCAGCAGAAAAAACAACAAGTGTTTTGACCGAGAGATAATTTGCTGAGAGATAGTTTGCGGAGATAGTGTTTCTTGTGAGAGAGATGAGAAGAAGCAAAATTTGACTAAGTCTTTTGGCTGGCAAAGTGAAAGTTTTGAATACTTCACTAAGTGTTTTGGCAAATGAATCCTCCATCAAAATCAAACGATGTCGTTTTGTGTCTTTCTTTTTTTTGGTATATCTCACATTTTGTCAAGTGTCATGATAGGTAGTCTAAAGGTGTGAGACCCCGAAATTTCACTTGTCTTTATAACCCTTATGTGAACTCACTTATCTTTGATTCTTGGTTGCTTTAATAGTTGAATTTGAGTCAAGGGAGTGAATTTTGTTAAGAAAAGTTTTATAATCTCAAGTTGTTAGAAAATCTAGAAATTTTCGCAGGAGGCTCTGCGCAGCTTTGGGAAATTGGCTATAACTTCGTATAGAAAAGTTGAAATTGAGTTCCGTTTGTTGCGTTTGACACTAGACTCATAGGGCTTCCTACAAGGTAAAATTCAGACTTTGATTCAATCTTTATAAATTCTAGGAAATTGGAAAAGTTGACTGACAATTCTGCCCTGCACAAGTAAACATAGGAATGTTGTAGTAGCTTATGGCTCAATTTGGACCAACTTATGAGATGAATTTCTTTGAGGTGTCTTCTAAAGATTATTAGTATTTGAAATCTAGTTTTTTAACAGGCCAAGTTGTATGAATTTTTGATATTTATAACTCAAGTTATGATTTTCTAAAGGAATGGCATAAATTAGGGTTTTTTTTTGTGCATACTAGGGTTTTGGTCTGTTTTTGCATTTTGGCCGTGTGATCACTTGGTGAGGTGTGTGTACTAAATTTGATAGTTAAGAGTAAGTTTTAGATAAGAAAAATTGTGTGATTAGAAGTGTTAATAATAAGTGAGTGAACCATAAGCAAAAAGCCCTAGTACGCGCGAGTTAAGGAAAATCGGCTTGAACCGAACGTGTACCCGTTTGCTACCGATTGAGTGCACCATTTAAACATTACTTTATTACCTTAATTCTTATAGTTTTTAATTGAGCTAATTAGCCCTTAATTAACCCATAAGTCAGCCACCATTATTGACTATAGGAAAAGGAAGAAAAGAAAACAAAAACAAAGAAAGATCTTGAGCGACAAGTGTCGGCAATCCATCGGTTGTTTGACTAAGACAAGTTTCTTTCTTCTTATCTTTTCTTCTGGCCAATTTTGCTTCATTCCTCCTAGCATGGCCGAAATTTTGGAAGAGGAAAGAGAGAAAACAAACCTGAACTCCAACCTTAGATTTTGCCTTGTTTGAGTGAAATCAACCGATCTAAACCGATTAAATTTGCAACAAGGTGACAAGGAAGCTTTGCGGTGGCAGTGATTTTTGCCAATAGGCAGGCTTGATTTTGGTGTATTTCCTGAGCTTTAAGGTATTAAGTAGAGAACTGCTTCTTCTCTCTGCTTATCTTTGCATTTGATTGGGATAAAAGTTCTTAGATTATTGGATTTTGATGGTGAGATTCCTAAGTTTTGGATGATTAAGTGGAATGTTTAGCTAGGGTTTAACATGTTCAGCGCTTGATTTATGGGCGTATTCTACCTATCAATGATGTTGTTAGACCTAGGCTCATGACGGTTTTTAGTCTGAGTAGCAGTACATGTTAGATATGAATTTCGTGGAGTGAAAAGTCCAAATTCCAGAAAATTGAAACCAAGTTGTTCTGTTCTGACCTGTTTAATTCGTCCATGTTAGAGGCTGAATCAGGCCTAGGTCAAAACATGAAAGTTGTAGGAAATGGAGTTATGTAGCTTCCTGTAAATTTCAGCTTGATCGGAGCATGGTAGGGTGTGAAACGACCGAAATACTCTGACTGCCACAAGCTTCAATTCGTAAACAGTTTTGTGAATTCACCAGTTTGGCTTCATTTTTTCACCCTGATTCGTATCCAATCAGCTTTTGGCCAAAACATAAAACTTGTAGCCCTATGTTTTAGCTTTCCAATGCCTCTGAAAACACCTCAAACGGAATTGTGTAGCTTGAGTTATTACCGGTTAAAGTCAGTACTGACAACCAGACTGATCATGAATTTTTGGATCTGTGATTTGCAAATTTGACCTAGATAAACTGTGAATTAGGTTAAGTGGCCTTCATCAAAGTTGTAACCCTTTGGCTTAGCTTCGAAACGGTATAAAGGTTGCCCCAAACCGATAGGCGTAGCTTTTAGTCTGTGACCGAAACGCCAAGAGACGTCAACATCTGCCATTTAGCTATTTGCCTTTAAACTTGATTTTCCGATTGCCTTGTTAAAGATTTGTGTTGTAATTGGGATTATTTAAGCCCAGTTGAAGGGCTATTGTGGTACCCTTGCTTATGTGTGACATTGAGCTGATTTGAGGAAAATAATTGAAGCCATAAATGGCTGGAAAATTAAGTAAACACAAGGGGATGCCGCCCAAATTTTCACTCAAGGTACAAACCAGCCTTTGGAGTTTCTGGTTCGGTAATCTACAAATTCGACTTAGATCTACAAAACATTAGGTTAAGTTGTCTTCATGAAAGTTGTAACCCTTTGTCTTAGCTTCGATACGCTACCTGGTACAGCATGATCCGATAACCACAGCTCTGGTTATGGTCAAAACCGTGCAAACCCATTTTTCATACGCATTTTCATTTCCGCGCACGCGCACATAGATCTCTTGGCATTTTTGCCGTTTTGGCAGTTTTAGTCCTTTATTGCCATTTGTGATGGTCGATTGACTAATAGTTGACTATAATCTTCTGTCACAGGCAGTGACGAACCGGACGGAGTCGGTGGACTCGTATAAAGTGCCTTGATTTGCGTGTATCTAGTTTGAGTGAGTAATTGGGTTGTTTTATGTGATAAACTGTCAAAATGCCTTGTATATGTTACATGGGTACTTAAGCGAGGGTGTACTTTATCTCACTTGACCTAAACCCAACCTTGTTGTTGATTTAATATGTGAGAATACATGCTTTGTATTGAGAATCACCGTTTTGCTGTGTGCTGTTAGGGTGAACATGACTTGAGTTGAACCCCTTGTGCTGTGTGCTGTTGGGGTGAGTACTTTGTTGCGTACTTTATTGAGAGATATCATCTAATGAGAAATTGGATATCTCAGGGCTTGGTTCCAGCCCGGTTCCAAGGGTAGACGAACTATTCGAGCCAGTCAAGGCTTGGTCGAAGTTAGTTCCATGCTAACCTTGGGATTTCGTTCTTTGTTAAGGCTTTGTTTAAAACTAAGTGATTTTGTTTTGCTCGAGCTGCTGTGTGCTGTTGACTGGCCAGCGGGGGTTGATAAGGTGAACGGGGAAAGTTAAGTGGAGTCTACGGATTATGAGTATTTTGGTTGACGGAGTGTTAACAGGCGTTCAAGCTCGGGGAATTGAACTGGCTTTGAAGCCACTCGTATCCTACCATTGTGATGTTACATTTCCGTTATTGATGTGAAATATCCTTGTGATGACCCCACCTCCCCCTAGGGCTCACCCTAGGGTTTGGCGAGTCGCCTGCCCAACTCTCGCCAGGACTCACTCACTAGGCTCGAGAAAGAAAACGTACATCCATTTCAAATAAATACCGCAACAAGTTCAAACTTAATATATACACATCGATGTTCAAATCCAGATACAAGACTCTACACACCTTAATACTTTAACGTGGTTACAATTCGAGTACAACAACTCTTAGTCAGGTGCTAGCCGAGTACAACTTCAAAATTTAAAACAACTAGACTACGCTAGTCTTTATAACTCTCGCGCCACGCTCGTACCCCCTGTAAGGAAAACAAAACTAACGGAGTGAGCTAAAGCTCAGTGATGTTCCAAATATCAAATTGTTCATCAAATAACGTAGAAATAGCACAATAGCGAAATAGCGAGCAAAAAAGCCAAGAAATGAGTAATAATACTTTATATAGCCAACGATAAATATTCCGCATTTCACATATAAGGATACAGTTGCTCATATAACGGCTCCACCATAGCTTGATCGATTGGTAGTTGACACTCCGTCAACTTTCAAGTAAGGTAACATCCAGTAGAACACCACTTAACTCCAATCTCCGTCCACCGACCAAACCCCTTACCGGGCCCGAACTCCACAATAAACACTGGTGGTAATACTCGAGTATACCGATTAGTCGAGGAGGTAGCACTCCACTCGACACACTAACTACCCAGGGTTCGTTATCTAATCGACCAAGCCCTTGCCGGCTCGACTCGATTAACTAGCCACAGGGTTTCTGGAATTCCAGATAATCACAATTCATATGCACGTATATCATTTAAATGGAACTCAAAGATCGAGAACAAGTCATATTAGGGCAAGTGCGATAAAGTACACGCTTGCCCTCTCAATCCATTCATATAACATGTAAGCATCTCATTCAAGTATTAAATACAAGTATCAAGTGCAATTAGGTATTTGGAAGCACTCACCAAAAGATGTAGTGCTTTTAGTGATCACGTCCAGGTAGTACTCCTGGCTTGGAGTCCAAATCTGCGATAAAATATCGTTTAAGAGCTTTGAAAATCGATTAAGGTTCGAAACTTAGACGTTTCGTTTAACGAGAATCAAAAAACTGAAATTCATTTGGAGCATATACGTAAAACTCTTGCTCGCTATACACACTGTGAAACTTGGTAGCAATTCTACTTTGAAATACCATTTAAATCAAAGGAACGAGGAAAAATATTTCTATTAGTTGTAAATTTCATTTTTCCAAGGGTACACGTTTCGGCCGAATTTCAACTTATATACCTCCACAAAAGGGAACTCGAATAACCTAGGCAAATCGAGTTAGATTCATCCTCAAGGCTTTACTCAAGGCGAGCGAATTCTACTTAACCTTCGCGTGCCAATTTGGGCGGCACGCCCTTTGTGTTTACCAATTTTTCCAGCCATTTATGGCTTCTTCTTTCCTTAATTCAGCCCCACAATAATACAGAAGTAATGATACTAACATAGCCCTTCCAATAAGCTCCAAAATCACCCAAATACAATACAAGTGCAATAGTAATCGAAATCAATTTTGAAGACACAAACTGAACGGCAGATTTGATATCCCGTAGCATTTTAGTCATAACTGGAGCTACGTTTATCGAATCAGGGTGAATCTTATACCGTTTCGAAGCTAAGACAGAGGGGCACAACTTTCATGAAGGCATCTTAACCTAATTCATAGTTATCTAGGTCGAATTGCAATTCCCAGATCCAAAAGTTCGTAATCAGTCTAGTTGTCAGCACTGACTTTAACCGGATAACTCAGGCTACACAACTCCGTTTGGGGTGTTTTCAGAGGCGTTGGAAAGATAAAACATAGGGCTACAAGTTTTGTGTTTTGGCCAAAAGCTAATTGGATACGAATCAGGGTGAAAAACGCAACCCAAACTGGTGAATTCACAAAACTGTTTACGAATTGCAGCTTGGGCAGTAAGGGTATTTCGGTCATTTCACATCCTACCGTGCTCCGATTGAGCTGAAATTTTACAGGCAGCTATAAAACATCATTTCCTACAACTTTCATGTTTTGATAAGCCTAATTCGGCCTCCATCATGGCCGAATAAACTGGGCAGAACAGGGCATCATGGAAGTTCTAATCTGGAATTTGATGATTATGGTGTAAACTTCACTTTTCTAGCTTGAATCACTACTTCACCTCCTATACAAGATTATAACACCATATGCCATCTAACAACAAGATTTATGATTGAAAATCCAACCCTAACTCAAACAAATCACCATAATTATCAAAACTACTAGAATAGCTATCATTAACCAAGAATCTAAGTTGCTACACAACTTAAGCAAGATTAAGGGAAAAGAAATAGGATGAGCAGCCATACCACCTTACTAAGATGCTTGCAAGAGTTATCCTTCACCTTTCCTTCCCAAACTTGAGCACCCCTAGCTTCCTAAGCTCCTAATTTGGAAGTTAATCGGTTTAGATTTCTTGATTCTTCACTCAAATGAGCTAAACTCAAGATGAAAAATGGAGTTTCTTCCTCTTGTTTTTTTCTTCCTCAAGCCACGCTGGAATGGCAGAAATAAGGGGTAATGAAGTGATTTTTGGTGATAAATATGAAGGAAATTAGTTGGTCAACAACCATGGGATGGCCGCCACTTGTCACTATGATTTTTCATCTTGAATTTTTTTCTTTTCCTTTCTTTTTCTAGTCAATAATTTCGGCTGGCTCACAAGCTCAATTAGGGCTGATATTTTGGTCCTAATGACAATGAGATTAAGTTAATGAAGTGGTGGTTAAGTGGGGTGTTCAATCGGTAGTGAACGGTACCGGCCGGTTCAAGCCGATTTTTCCTTAAATCGCGTACACTAGGGTTTTAACTTCTAATTCACTAACTTATTATTATCACTTCTAATCACACATTTAATATCATCTAGAATATACTCTTAATCACTAAATCTAGTATACGCTTCGTACCGATTACTCACACCACGAAAAAAACGTAAAACCCTAGTTTGTCGTAACGGTGAAAGTAAAACGAAAACCCTTGGTTCTATGATTATTTGTGGCTATTTGGGAAGTGAGTGTGTAGTAAACCTATTGTAAAGTAATAATTTCCAAATTAAAGGGAATTTTAAGAAAAATATAAGGGATTTTACACGTCCTCACACTCTCTCCCCCTTAAGAGAATTTCGCCCTCGAAATTCGTACCTTTTGTAAACAGGTCTGGATACTTTTCTTGCATGTCTTTCTCTAGCTCCCAGGTTGCTTCCTCCACTTCATGGTGTTTCCATAGAACCTTCACTAATGGAATCTGCTTGTTTCTCAAGTCCTTCACCTTTCTATCCAGTACTCGAATGGGTCGTTCCTCATAGGTTAATGACTCGTCTAGTTGAATATCTTCTGCTGGCAAAATGTGAGTCGGATCCGGATGATACTTCTTAAGCAAAGAAACGTGAAAAACATCATGGATCCGAGACATACTAGCGGTAACTCCAGTCGATAAGCCACCTTCCCTATTCGCTGGAGTATACTGAAAGGTCCTATGTATCTCGGTTGCAACTTTTTCCCTTTTCCAGCTTTAAGTTTTCCTTTTAATGGAGTAATCCTAAGAAACACTTTGTCTCCTATTTCAAACTCCAAATCCTTCCTCCGATGATCGGCATAGCTCTTTTGTCGGCTTTGGGCCGTTTGAAGCCTTTGACGAATCACCTTTACCCTTTCGTAGGCTTCCTCAACCCATGGTATTGTAGCCGGATCTATGATCTTCCTCTCTCCTACCTCATCCCAATGGATTGGCGATCGACACCTTCGTCCATACAATGCTTCATAGGGGGCCATTTGGAGAGACGAGTGGTAACTATTATTATACGCGAATTCAACCAGGGTTAAGTATTGGCTCCAACTTCCTCCGAAATCTACTATACAGGCTCTCAGCATATCCTCAAGAGTTTGAATGGTCCTCTCAGATTGTCCGTCAGTTTGGGGATGATACGCTGTACTATAGCTCAACTTAGTTCCTAGAGCCTCTTGCAGTTTCTGCCAGAATCGAGAGACAAATCGGGGGTCTCGATCGGATACAATACTCACTGGTACCCCATGTAGTCTCACCACTTCATCCATATAGAGTTGGGCAAGTTTCTCCAAAGAATATTTCATATTAACTGGTAGAAAGTGTGCAGTCTTAGTTAACGGTCTACTATTACCCAGACCGCATCATGCCCTTTTTGAGTTCGTGGTAACCCTGATACGAAATCCATCGTTATATGCTCCCACTTCCATTCAGGGATCTCTAAAGGCTGCAACAGACCCGACGGTTTTTGATGCTCAGCTTTCACTTGTTGGCATGTAAGACACTTTTGTACAAATTGGGCAATCTCCGCCTTCATATTCCCACCAATACAGACTTTTGAGATCCTGGTACATTTTACCACTACCTGGATGCACCGTGTACCTAGAACGGTGAGATTCCTTCAAAATCTCCTGTCTCAGTTCTTCATTCTTAGGTACCACAACGCGATTTCGAAACTTTAAAACCCCATCAGGCCCTAGGTTGAAATCAGGCAATTCTCCCTTCTTTACTCGTTCCACCCATTTTTGCACCGTTGGGTCTTCCATTTGACCCTCTTTGATTCGATCCATAGTGTCGATTTCACCTCAATATTCCCAAAAATAACTTTCTGTGGCTCCAAACGAGGGTTCCATTCGCACACATCCTCCAACAAGCTCCACTCTCCACCATTAAACTTGCAATTGAGCCTTTCGACTTAGAGCGTCTGCTACGACGTTGGCCTTTCCTGGATGGTAATTAATCGTACAATCGTAGTCTTCTAAGAACTCCACCCACCGACGTTGTCTTAGATTCAGCTCCTTCTGGAAAATAAGTACTTAAGGCTCTTATGATCCGTGTATACCTCAAATGTTACCCCGTATAAATAATGCCGCCATTTCTTCAAAGCAAACACAACAGCTGCAAGCTCTAAGTCATGGGTTGGATAGTTTTGCTCATGAGACTTTAACTTCCGAGATGCGTAGGCAATCACATTCTTATTTGCATTAAAACACACCCTAACCCTTCTCGCGAAGCATCAGTATAACGTATAACTATCCTTCCGTTGGGCAAAGCTAATACTGGAGCCATGGTCAATTGTTTCTTAAGTTCTTGGAAACCACTCTCGCACTTAGCATCCCAAATATACTTTCCTTGTTTCTTTGTCAAGTTAGTTAGGGGTCCCGCAATTCTCGAGAAATTCTTGATAAACCGGCGGTAGTACCCCGCTAGACCCAAAAAACTTCGCACCTCAGTAGGGTTCTCCGGCCGTTTCCATTTAGCTACAGCTTCCACTTTGGCCGGGTCTACAGTGAGTCCATCCTTTGAAATTATATGACCTAGGAACGCCACTTTCTCCAACCAAAATTCACACTTGCTATATTTAGCAAACAACTGGTGCTCTCTTAGGGTTTGTAATACTATTCTCAAGTGTTGTTCATGCTCTTCCCTTGTCTTCGAATACACCAGGATATCGTCAATGAACACTACACGAACTTGTCCAAATAGGGTTTAAACACTCGATGCATTAGATCCATGAATGCCGCTGGGGCATTAGTTAAACCAAAAGGCATTACGCAAACTCGAAATGCCCGTATCGAGTGTTAAAGGCCGTTTTTGGCACATCCTCCTTTCTAATTCTCAATTGATAATACCCTTGTCGAAGATCCAACTTAGAAAACACCACAGCCCCTTGTAATTGATCAAACAACTCGTCGATGTGGGGCAAAGGATATTTATTCTTAATAGTTACTGCATTCAATCCCCGATAATCAATGCATAATCTTAAACTCCCGTCCTTCTTTTTAACAAATAGCACTGGAGCGCCCCACGGTGATTCGCTCTCATGATGAATCCCCGCTCTAACAGGTCTTGCAATTGAAATTTTAACTCCTTAAGTTCAGCGGGTGCCATTCGATAAGGGTTTTTGAAATGGGAGCAGTTCCAGGTGCTAGGTCCACCTTAAACTCAATTTCTCTTTCGGGTGGCAATGACAAACTCATCTGGGAACACATCCGGATACTCATTGATTACCGGCATATCTAGTTTATCTTTTCTCCTGGGGTGTTAACTAGAAAAGCTAGGTAACCCCGTGCCCCATGACTAAGCAATTTCCTAGCCCTTATCCCCGAAATGAGAGCAGATGAGGCTAACATACCCCTCACGTTAATTTGAGAGTTGCCTCACCTGGTACACAAAACTCGACCACCTTCATCCTACAATCTACCCGAGCATGATAATGAGCTAGCCAATCCATGCCTAGAATAACATCGTACCCCTTAATGGCTAGACTTATAAGGTCAACTATTACTTTCGCTCACCAACCCAAATATCGCAGTTTCTATACACCTCATTCGCAAGTAAAATTTGATTACCTGTAGGTGTTCTTACTTCTAAGTCATATGGTAAGCCTTTCAACTTTCACATCAATTCCAAGCATAAAGGTGGGGCTAACAAAAGAATGGGTGGCACCAGGGTCTATCAAAATTTTGGCTAAACGATGGAAAACAGGAATCGTACCTTCCACTACCTCCGTCGGCTCAGGTAGCGATTGCTGGTCCAAAGAGTACACTCTAGCTGGCACCCTCGACCTGGTTCCTCCTCATTGGTCGGTTTCGGTTTGATTTGCCAGCCGACTGAGTATCGCTGATTAGTGGGCAATTCGCAATCTGGTGCTCTGTACTCCCACACCTTAAGCACTTCCGAGCTTTTCTCCAACAATTATCCTCGGTATGGTTTGATTTCCCACAGTATCCACACGATACTCGGGAGCGGATGTTTGACCTCCCTGGGAAACACCTCTCCCCTGTACTCTGCCACTTTGGCCTCCCTCTGAGTACCTCCCCTCGACGTACCCGTAAATCTTCCACCTCCAGCTCCACGACCGGCTTTAGAGGGTGGCATGTTTCGATCACTCTGTGCCGGCCCCTGATGTCCACCAGGCCCCCCTCTCCGTTTTGCGTGAAAATTTCTTACTTGTGCCCTGGCAATCTCTATTCTTTGGGCCTTCTCCAAAACTTCCGTGAAAGTGTTAATTTGGGCCGCCGCTAAGGCCTCCTGTATCTCTACATTGAGCCCCTGCACAAACCTCCTTACCCGCCTTTGCTCCGTAGCTATCAATTCGGGAGCAAATTTGGATAATTTCGTAAATTGGGTCTCATACTCGGATACACTTAAAGTCCCCTGACGGAGTTTAATGAAATCGTCCTCTCTCTTCTCCTGGACGATAGGTGGGAGATATTTTTCATTAAATTCCCGCACAAAGTTCAACCAAGTCCATGCAGTTCCCTCTCTCTCCCACTTGGCTCTAACTACATTCCACCAAGCCCTGGCTGGACCCTCAAACTGAAAAGTAGCAAATTGCACTTGTCTATCCTCCGCATAGTTTAAAGCGGCAAATATATTGATCATGGTTTCTAACCATCTCTCCGCTCCCTCAGGGTCCGGTCCTCCCAAGAATTTAGGAGGAGAGAACTTTTGGAATCTTTCTAAAGCCCTATCTTGCCCCATTTCAGGATCTCTAGGTTGATTCACTGGGGCTTGACCTTGTTGCTCTACTAAACGAGCAAGGATATTGGTCATCTGTTGAATTGCAGTGGCCACCTGATCCCCCCTTCCGCTCGGGGTCCAGGTTGCGGTCCAACAGTTTCCTCCCTTTCCCCTCTCGGTTCGTGCACTGGTTCTTGTGCCCGTCTACCCCCACGGCCACGATTAGGGCCACGCCCTCGAGTAGCTCCCTGGTCCTGGCTTCTTCTACCTTCCATGGTTCTCAACTAACCAACCAGATGAATATAAACAAATAAGGTATGACTCAAATAAGACGTGTTCAAAACATAAACCAAAAGCAAGAAAACACATTCGAAATAAACATTTCCTTTATATACATAGCAAAAAAGTCATATAACAAGTTAGCAAGTACTATACATGTCAACCTAGTCGAGTCAAAAGCTTATACCAGCCAAGGGCATAGAACAAACAAACCCTATCTACATCCACCTTAACACGTCAAATTCAAAAACAAAAGGGGACGTGTCGACCCACTATGTCCCTAACTACCTCACAAAAACCTCTCAACTCTGAGCTAGACCTAACTAGATGCCGATCCAACTGACTCTGTAGGTGCAACCGGCTCCTCCTCTGGATCCTCCTCAGGATCCTCCTCAGGGTCACTAGGGGCCGCAGGTCCTTGGCCCTCCTCGGCCAAGTCCTGAGCCACATCATCCACTAGAGCCCCGCACTCGGTCAGGATACGATCAGTCCGGTCTCTAACATCCTCAACCACCCGTACCAGACGTCCAGAAGTCGCCTGAGCCTGTTCTCGGAAGGCGTTAGTCCGCTCCTGCTCCTCTAGAATCGTAGCCTCAAGCTCTCGGATCCTGGCGCTATGTACTCGGAGGGCTGCCTGGAGACGCTCTATCTCCGACTGGCACCTACGATTGGCACTACCCAATCGTCTGCGCTCGTCGTCTATAGCCAACACTACTCGGTCAGGGTAAGAATAGGTCTTCCAACAGTCGCAACGTCGGATCTTGCGTGCCGGGGACCACCGACACACAGGGCCACCGGGACTCTCCTGGTAGGTCAGTACACGACATACGGCCCCTCAAGGTGAATCTCGTCGGCAGGTGCAGGCTGAGATGGCCCGGCACCCCCAGCAGCATCTTTACCCTCCATAGCCTACAGTACAAGTACAGTGCAAGAGTAAGCAAATGAAACATAGAAATCGAGACTAACGATCTATTCGCAAGCGTAAAACCCTAGCCCTATCATAACCAAACTATAACCAAGGAATATCCAGTATAAATCACTCGATCTAACCAAGATCAATTCAAACTTAGACTCTGATACCACCTTGGACGACCCCACCTCCCCTAGGGCTACCCTAGGGTTTGGGGCGAGTCGCCTGCCCAGCTCTCGCCGGGACTCACTCATTAGGGCTCGAGAAAGAAAACGTACATCCATTTCAAAATAAATACGCAACAAGTTCAAATTTAATATATACACATCGATGTTCAAATCCCAGATACAAGACTCTACACACCTTAATACTTTAACGTGGTTACAATTCGAGTACAACAAACTCTAGTCAGGATGGCTAGCGCGAGTACAACTTCAAAATTTAAAAACAACTAGACTAGCTAGTCTTTATAACTCTCGCGCCACGCTCGTACCCCCTGTAAAGAAAACAAAACTAACGGAGTGTGTGACGACCCAACCTCCCCTAGGGTTTAGCGAGTCGCCTGCCCCAACTCTCGTCAGGACTCACTCACTAGCACTCGAGAAAACCATCATCCATTGAAGATAAATACCACAACAAGTTCAAACTTCTTATACATATACATTGATGTTCACAGCCAGATACAAGGCTTTCACATGCCATAATACTTTAAAGTGCTACAAGTCAAGTACATACAACCCTAATCGGGTGTTACGTGAGTACAACTTCAAAACTCAAAACTACTAGACTACACTAGTCGTTGCAACTCTTGCGCCTAACTCGTACCTCCTGTAAGAAAACAAATGGCGTGGAATGAGCTAAAAGCCCAGTGAGGTTCCAAATATCAAATTAATCATCAAATAACATAGAAGCAGCACAATAGTGAAATAGTAAGCAAAACAAGTCAAGAAATGAGTAATAATTCTTCATATAGCCAAACAATAACCATTCGTATTTCACAAGTAAGGATAACAGTTGTTCATGTATTGGCTCCACCATGGCTTGATCAATTGGTAGTTGACACTCCGTCAACTTTCAAGTGAGGTAACTAGTCCAGTAGAACACCACTTAACTCCAATCTCCGTCCACCGACCAAACCCCCTTACCGGGGCCCGAACTCCACAATAAACACTGGTGGTAATACTCGAGTATACCAATTAGTCGAGGAGATAACACTCCACTCGACAACACTAGATACCCATGGTTCGTTATCTAATCGACCAAATCCTTGCCGGCTCGATTCGATTAACTAGCCAGTGGGGTTTTGGGTCCCCAAGAAATCGATGAGATAACATCTCCAATCGATTGAATCAAAGATAGAAGTACGGAGACGGGAAAGAGAGGTACCTCCCACTCGGATCGAGTGTGGTACATACTGCCGCTCCACACTTACAAGTCAAGCACAAGTATATCAAGTCGATTGCAACAATAACAAGTACATATCACATTAGGGCAAGTGCGATAAAGTACACCCTTGCCCGACCATACGCATCACATTTCATTCGATCACATTGGTCAAAGTATTGAAAAACAAGTGTCAAGTTCAATCAGGTATTTGGAAGCACTCACCAACAGATGCAGTGCCTTTACAGGTCGTTTTTGGGTATTACCTCCGCTCTTGGAGTTCAAAATCTGCGAGAAATATTGTTTAAGAGCATTGAAAAGTAACTAAGGCTCAAAACTTAAACGTTTCGTTTAACGAGAATCAAGTAATTGAAACTTATTTAGGGAATATTCGTAAAACCCTTGCTCGCTTTCAAACGGTGAAATTTTGAAGCAATTATATGTGAAAATACCATTTGGGTCGAAGAAAATGAAGAAAACGTATTTCGATTAGTTGTAAATTTCCAAGGGTGCAAGTTTCGGCCGAATTTCAACTTATATACCTCCAACAAAAGGAAACTTGGATAATCTAGACAAATCGAGTTAGATTCGTCCTCAAAACATTACTCAAGACAAGCGTAATTCTACTTTAACCCTTGAGTGCAAATTTGGGCAGCACGCCCTTTGTGTTTTCCAAATTTCCAGCCATTTAATGGCTTCTTGATTTTCTTTAATTCAGCCCCACAATAACACACAAGTAATGTTACCAAAATAGCCCTTCCATTAGGCTCCAAAATCATCCAAGTACAACACAAGTGCAATAGTACAATCGGAAATCAATTTTTGAAGACAAAAACTAAACGGCATATTTGACATCTCATAGCATTTTAATCAATAACCAGAGCTATGTTTATCGAATCAGGGTGAATCTTACACCGTTTTGAAGCTAAGACCATAGGGGCACAACTTTCATGAAGGCAACTTAACCTAAATTATAGTTTATCTAAAGTCGAATTTGCCAATCACAGATCCAAAAGTTTATGATCAGTCTGGTTGTCAGCACTGACTTTAAACCGGTAATAACTCAGGCTACACAACTCCGTTTAGGGTGTTTTCAGAGGCTTTGGAAAGCTAAACATAGGGCTACAGGTTTTGTGTTTTTGACCAAAAGCTAATTGGATACGAATCAGGGTGACCAAACGCAGCCCAAACTGGTGAATTCACAAAAACTGTTTACAAATTGCAGCTTGTGGCAGTAAGGGTATTTCGGTCATTTAACATTCTACCGTGCTCTGATTGAGCCGAAATTTTTACAGAAAGCTTAATAACATTATTTCCTACAACTTTCATGTTTTTGAACTAAGCCCAATTCAGCCTCCATCATATCCGAATGTAACTGGTCAGAAGCAGGGCAGTTCATCATCAAAGCTGGAAATTTCTCTACTAAAGCTGGACTTTTATAACTAAAGCTGGAAATTTCAACCAAGCTGGAAAACCCTATACCAAAGCTTAAAATTTCACATCAAAGTTAAACCATCTCATATCAAAACTATCAAGTTCATCTCATGGCTGGAAAATGCATATCAAGGCTGGAAATTGAACACTAAAGCTGGAATTACATGCCACCCTAGCCAAAACCGTAAAAATCTTTCATAACCATGCTTCTTTTAGCTTCAATCATAACTTATCTTGAATGAATCTCAAGAGACAAATAAAGAGAATATTTTCTAGAAACTTAACCTCAAACCCGAAGCAACAAGAAGTTTTATTCCTCCAAAAACTTCACCAAGGTCTTCTCTCCAAGCTTAACTTAAGATTAATCGGTATGGATTTCGGTTAGTGTTTGGATTTTTTCACAAATCAAGCAAGGAAATCAAGATGGAATTTTTCTCTCTTCCTCTCCTCTCTCTCTCGGCCAAGCTTGCAAGAAGATGAAATGGTTGGGTTCAATGTGTACAAGATAAGACTAAGAAAAGGCTTGGTCAAATCTTGGATAGATTTTTTTTTTTCTCCTCTTTGTTTTTTTTTCCCCTTAGCTCACGGTTTCTCTCTCCTCTCCTATTCTTAAGTTTGTTTTGTTTTGTTTAAGGAATGAAAGATGAATTGGTGTTAAGCACATGATAAGAAAGTTTCTTAGTCAAAAATTGTGGCTAGCTAGTGACACTTGGCACCACTAATTTTCCTCTTGTTTTTTTTTTCTTTTCCTCTTGTTTTAAGTCAAATATTTCGGCTGGTATAAGAGATATTTAGGGCTAATATTTGTGAAATAAAAGCAAGGAGATTAAGGTAATAAAAATAGTGTTCAAATGGTGCACCCGATCGGCAACAAACGGTGCACCGTCGGTTCCAACCGTTTCCTTAACTCGCACGTACTAGGGTTTTCACTTATAATTCACTACTTATTAGTAGCACTTCTAATCACACACTTTTTCTTACTTAATACTCATTCTTATCCACCAAATGTAGTACACACACCCTCACCAAGTGATCACACTACCAAAATGCACCAAAGACACACCAAAATCCCTAGTATGCACAAAAACCCCTAACTTATACCCTTCCTTTAGAAAAAATCATAACTTGAGTTATAAATATCAAAAATTCATAAACTTGGCCTATTAAAAACTATACTTCAAATACTAATAATCTTTAGAAGACATCTCAAAGAGATTCAGTTCATAAGTTGGTCCAAATTGAGCCATAAGCTACTACAACATTCCTATTGTTACTTGTGCAGGGCCGAATTTTCAAGTCAAGTTTTGCCAATTTTCTGGATTTTATAGAGATTGAATCAAACTCTAAATGTTTCACCGTAAGAATCTCTATGAGTCTAGTTTCAAACGCAACAAACGGAACTCAATTCTGATTTTCCTATACGAAGTTATAGCCATTTTCCCCAAAGCTGTGCAGAGCCTCCTGCGAAAATTTCTAGATTTTCTAACAACTTGAGATTATGAAACTTTTCTTAACAAAATTCACTTCCTTCGCTAAATTCAACCATTAAAACAACCAAGAATCTAAGGTAAGTGAGCTCACATAAGGGTTATAAGGATAAGTAAAATTTCGGGTTCTCACAGAGTGAGCTAAAGCTCAGTGAGGTTCCAAATATCAAATTGTTCATCGAATAACGTAGAAGAGCACAATAGCGAAATAGCGAGCAAAACAAGCCAAGAAAATGAGTAATAACACTTTATATAGCCAAAGATAAATATTCCGCATTTCACATATAAGGATACAATTGCTAATATAACGGCTCCACCATAGCTTGATCGATTAGTAGTTGACACTCCGTCAACTTTCAAGTAAGGTAACCACTCCAGTAGAACACCACTTACCTCCAATCTCCGTCCACCGACCAAACCCCTTACCGGGCCCGAACTCCACAATAACACTGGTGGTAATACTCGAGTATACCGATTAGTCGAGGAGGTAGCACTCCACCCGACAACACTAACTACCCAGGGTTCGTTATCTAATCGACCAAGCCCTTGCCGGCTCGACTCGATTAACTAGCCACAGGGTTTCTGGAATTCCAGATAATCACAATTCATATGCACGTATATCATTTAATGGAACTCAAAGATCGAGAACAAGTCATATTAGGGCAAGTGCGATAAAGTACACGCTTGCCCTCTCAATCCACTCATATAACATGTAAGCATCTCATTCAAGTATTAAATACAAGTATCAAGTGCATTAGGTATTTGGAAGCACTCACCAAAAGATGTAGTGCTTTTAGTGATCACGTCCAGGTAGTACTCCTGGCTTGGAGTCCAAATCTGCGATAAAATATTGTTTAAGAGCTTTGAAAATCGATTAAGGTTCGAAACTTAGACGTTTCGTTTAATGAGAATCAAAAAACTGAAATTCGTTTGGAGCATATACGTAAAACTCTTGCTCGCTATACACACTGTGAAACTTGGGAGAAATTCTACTTTGAAATACCATTTAAATCGAAGGAACGAGGAAAAGATATTCTATTAGGTGTAAATTTCATTTTTCCAAGGGTACACGTTTCGGCCGAATTTCAACTTATATACCTCCACAAAAGGGAACTCGAATAAACCTAGGCAAATCAAGTTAAATTCATCCTCAAGGCTTTACTCAAGGCGAGCGCAATTCTACTTAACCTTCGCGTGCCAAATTTGGGCGGCACGCCCTTTGTGTTTACCAATTTTCCAGCCATTTATGGCTTCTTTCTTTCCTTAATTCAGCCCCACAATAATACAGAAGCAATGATACTAACATAGCCCTTCCAATAAGCTCCAAAATCACCCAAATACAATACAAGTGCAATAGTATAATCGGAAATCAATTTGAAGACACAAACTGAACGGCAGATTTGATATCCGTAGCATTTTAGTCATAACTGGAGCTACATTTATCGAATCAGGGCGAATCTTATACTGATTCGAAGCTAAGACAGAGGGGAACAACTTTCATGAAGGCCACTTAACCTAATTTATAGTTTATCTAAGTCGAATTGCAATTCCAAGATCCAAAAGTTCGTAATCAGTCTAGTTGTCAGCACTGACTTTAACCGGCGATAACTCAGGCTACACAACTCCCGTTTGGGGTATTTGCAGAGGCGTTGGAAGATAAAATACAGGGATACAAGTTTTGTGTTTTGGTAAAAAGCTAATTGGATGCGAATCAGGGTGAAAAACGCAACCCAATCTGGTGAATTCACAAAACTGTGTACGAATTGCAGCTTGGGGCAGTAAGGGTATTTCGGTCATTTCACATCCTACGTACTCCGATTGAGCTGAAATTTTATAGGCAGCTATAAAACATCATTTCCTACAACTTTCATGTTTTGAGTTAAGCCTAATTCGGCCTCCATCAGGGCCGAATAAACTGGGCAGAACAGGGCATCATGGAAGTTCTAATCTGGAATTGATGAGTTTATGGTGTAAACTTCACTATTCTAGCTTGAATCACTACTTCACCCTCCTATACAAGATTATAAACACCATATGCCATCTAACAACAAGATTTATGATTGGAAAATCCCAACCCTAACTCAAACAAATCACCATAATTATCAAAACTACTAGAATAGCTATCATTAACCAAGAATCTAAGTTGCTACACAACTTAAGCAAGATTAAGGGAAAAGAAATAGGATGAGCAGCCATACCACCTTACTAAGATGCTTGCAAGAGTTATCCTTCACCTTTCCTTCCAAACTTGAGCACCCCTAGCTTCCTAAGCTCCTAATTTGGAAGTTAATCGGTTTAGATTTCTTGATTCTTCACTCAAATGAGCTAAAACTCAAGATGAAAAATGGAGTTTCTTCCTCTTGTTTTTTTTCTTCCTCAAGCCACGGTTGGAATGGCAGAAATAAGGGGTAATGGAAGTAATTTTTTGGTGATAAATATGAAGGAAATTAGTTGGTCAACAACCATGGGATGGCCGCCACTTGTCACTATGATTTTTCATCTTGAATTTTTTTCTTTTCCTTTCTTTTTCTAGTCAATAATTTCGGCTGGCTCACAAGCTCAATTAAGGCTGATATTTTGGTCCTAATGACAATGAGATTAAGTTAATGAAATGGTGGTTAAGTGGGGTGTTCAATCGGTTAGTGAACGGTAACCGGCCGGTTCAAGCCGATTTTTCCTTAAATCGCGTACACTAGGGTTTTAACTTCTAATTCACTAACTTATTATTATCACTTCTAATCACACATTTAATATCATCTAGAATATACTCTTAATCACTAAATCTAGTATACGCTTCGTACCGATTACTCACACCACGAAAAAAAACGTAAAACCCTAGTTTGTCGTAACGGTGAAAGTAAAACGAAAACCCTTGGTTCTATGATTATTTGTGGCTATTTTGGGAAGTGAGTGTGTAGTAAACCTATTGTAAAGTAATAATTTCTAAATTAAAGGGAATTTTAAGAAAAATATAAGGGATTTTTACACGTCCTCACAGGCCACCTATTGGCCCTCTATTTTTACCACTTAAGAGTCTAGGAGATTCACTCCAATCAACTTATGCAGTCATAGCATAGTCAATCATTGAACGCTTCATTAAATATGCATTTCAAGTATTTCATATCGAGTAATTCAAGTACATTTTATTTAAATGAGAACGAGTGCGATAACACTTAACACATAATGACCATGGAGGAAACATATCATAGACTATTCAAATCACGTACTCCTATATGGAACACTCACCTAGTCAATACAAGAGAGTAATTGCTCAAACAAGTGTTTAGGCGTCCACTTCGAGTTCCTCTTGAAGGTCCCCTTGAACGCCTGAGCAAATAACCATCAACTATTACACAATATCACTTAGAACCCCTAAATATCAAGAAAGATGGCACACTAGTACAATCTAAGAAAATTTCACAAATATGAGCTTTAATTACTCATAAATAGAGGTTCAAAAGCGGGGTTTTAAAGGTACAAGAGAAATCTGATTTGCATCTTTAAAGTCAAGTGTGAAACGGTCGAGTGATATGTAAGGAAAATGTAGAGTTCGAAACCTTCGATTTCCTTTAAGTTTGAAATTTTAGATTTGTCGAGCGATCTTTGGAAAATCGTATCTCACTCTCTGTAAGTCCAAATTGGAAAACTTGATACCCTTGGAAACTTCTTCCAAAGTAATAAAAGTTCCTAGAATACACTTTTCCAAGATTTCAAATGGAAGATATCCAAAACTCAGTTCAAAGTTGCTGCCTTAAGCTTACTAAGACAGTTTTGGGTTGGTTTTCGGCTAATTTTGAAAATTCGGAAAAAATCACAGAATTCGATCTAGTCTTTAAAATTTAGAACTCAATTAGAGTTACAAGTAAGGTTTAAAACACCACAAATAGAATAAGAATCGGAGTTTTGAACGCCAAGATATAGCAGCTCAAAGTTGGTGCAAAACGAAGTTCACTGGACAAATTCCAGATTTGAAACTTAAAATTTGGGACTTTAGTTGGGCTTCGAAACGGACTCGAAATGACACCAAATTTGGCAGTATTATCCTACCATATAAGGGCTATTCCTCTATCAAATGTTGTATAAAAATTCATTCAGGAATCTAGTTAACAAAGCCACTAAAGTTTCCAAAATTTCCAAGACAATCTGCCTTGCACTTTGTTTTTCCCTTTTCCAAACATTTGGCCAATGAAATTTTCTCAAACATAGTTCATTTTTGAAGACAAAGTCTAAGAAACATCCAATATGCATTTAGTAGGTGATTAACACCAAGGAACTCGAAACAACAAGTCCCAATAAAGATTAAGGCATCAACTAGCCCAAAAAAAGGGTTTTCAATCCCTGAATCAGTTTCGAACTTTGGCCACAACTCACTCAATTCAACTTGGAATTGAGCATGGTTAGTGGAGTTAAAACTATATTCATAAAGCTACAATTTCTTAGAAGAAATCATTTTCAAAACCTATCCACAGCTAGCTCATATTTGAGCATCAATTCGCTGCTCAAAACAGAGCTCCTAGTGCAAACGAGAAACAGGACAGCCAATTTTACAAGGTTGGTACGGATCACTCAGGTGGAATCATAATGTGCATTTTATACAGTTGGAAATATGGGAATGTCTAGTTTCCATTTCTACAAATGGTACTCAATTTTGACATCGGAGCAAAACGTTATAGCGAAAACAAAAACACTGCCAGAGCAGTTACGAGAAACATTTCCTGTTTTGCTGTCTTCCGAAAACTCAACATTTGGCCAACTAAATCATGAAATTTTTTTGATGAAACTTTCTACACATCTCACACAACCTATAAACATCATAACCAAGTCACTAGAACCGCAAAAATCTGCCCTAAGGGCCACGGACATCACAGGGGCAGAAACGAAAAAATTCTTCCCTTCACCTCCTTTGAGCTATCCTTCATAAATTCACTTATTTCTACTAATTTAAACACTAAACCAACATTAACAACTTCAAAACACCATAAATCAGTCCAACAAACCATAGTGGGAGTTCATAGAGCCCACACACAAGATCTACAACAATCCAAGACTACCCACAAGAAGCTACAAGCTTCTTGGCTCAATCTAACTCAAGATTAACAAGTTTTAAGGGTTTGATCGTTTGATACCTTCTTAGATGTTCAAGATCAGATTTTGGCCACAAGAAAGCTCCAAGAAACCATGGAAATGAAGCTCTTCTCCTTGCCTAAGTGAATCTCCAAGTGGTTTGGAGTTTATGTTGCAAATTTGGAGTGAAATGGTGGTTGGATTGCGGTGAAATGATGAAGAAAGTTTGCTCCCTTCTTCGCTTGAAATTTCAGCTCTCTTGATGAAGAAAGAGAGAGAAATGGCTGGTGGTATGGCTTCTTAAAGAAGCTTGGTAGGTAGAGGGTGCAAAAGTCAACTCTTCAATCGCGCGCGCACGTGCGTGTTTCGTGCTCGATTCCTCTCGAATTTTGTTTCACTTGTGCATTATACCTCTAATGCACTTCCATTCATACTATTATTATTCACTCTTAATATTCTAGAAATAAGGGTCTAAAGTCCCTCAATTAATCGCGTGCGCGAAAACGCGTATTTCCGATTTGTGCGCGATAAAGCGAAATCTCTAAAAAATTCTTATAACGATAGTATAACTAACTATCACTTGAGTATTTAATCATAAAAATACTTATTTTAAAAACTAATGTACAAGTCTCCAATTTTTCAAACTTATTGTATTCTCGATTCGATTATTGACTCCAATCACGTATTCACTATTTTCACTTATCTAGCCTTCCAAAATTAATTTTCGTAAGAAGTCATTTTTTAAAATACATGTAAGCTATAGTTCCATGTAATTGGGTCTAAAAAAGATTGAAATAAAATATTTAGAGAAAACGGGTGAGTAAATAATTAATTAAGCCAGTAAAATAAAATAAAATAGAAAAAATTACGGGTCCTCACACACTCCATACAGGTAATGCCTCCACTTCTTTAATGCAAAAACTACAGCCGCTAGTTCCAAATCATGAGTTGGGTAGTTTCTCTCGTGCGGCTTTAATTTTCTAGAGGCATACGCAATCACCTTATCATTCTACATCAATATACTAATACAACAAAGCTATCTGTATATACTTTGAAAGCATCTTTGAAAGCATCTGTATATACTACAAAGCTATCCTTTACGTTAGACAAAACTAATACAAGTACCCTCGTCAATCACCTCTTTAACTCCTGAAAACTTTCTTCACATTTCGGACTCCATATAAATTTTCCACTTTTCTTAGTCAACTCAGTCATGGGTCCAGTAATTTCAGAAAAATCTTTGATAAATTTTCGATAATACCCTGCTAACCCTATAAAACTTCGAACTTCAGTAGGGTTTTTCGGTTGCTTCCACTTAGAAACTGCTTCAACTTTGGCTGGATCCACCTTAATTCCGTCCTTGAAAATTATATGACCCAAGAAACTCACTTCTTTCAACAAAAATTCACATTTGCAAAACTTAACATACAACTGATGTTCCCTCAAAGTTTGTAAAAAAATTCTCAAATATTTCTCATTGATTCTCCAAAGTTTTAGAATACACCAGCATATCATCGATGAACACTACCACAAACTGATCTAGATAAGGTTTAAAGAATCTGTGCATTAAATCCATAAAAGTCGCAGGTGCATTAGTCAATCCCAATGGCATTACTGCGAACTCAGTGTGTCTGTACCTCGAGTTAAAGGCAGTTTTAGGTATATCTTTTTCCAAAATTCTTAACTGATAACAACCCTGCCTGAGATCTAACTTTGAAAATACTACATGTGACGCCCCCACTTCTCCCTAAGGCGAACCAAAGGGTATCGGCGGGACGCCTGCCCAACTCTCGCCAGGACTAAATACAATTCCAGTTCAAACTTAAAGATACAATACTAACAATGAAGTCGGAATAAAGGTACGAAGTCATTTCCATTTATGAACATTCAACCTTACATCACAAGTTCAAGATACATCCGCTTTTCAAAATATACAACTTCCAAACTGTCTAGTCAAATACATTCAAATCCCTAATCAAAAGTTCATCCAAAAGGCTTCTTCGAGTCTCACTCCATATCAGTTCCTGTTAAGGAAAACAAATCTACGGGGTGAGCGATTTCTCGGAAGGCCAAGAAACACACATGCAAGCACGTAGACCAAATAACAATCACATTTAGCAAATAAAACAATAATATTCAAGTAATTAACAATTCGAGTGAGAAAGGTAAACAAAAACAATTCAAGGATACAGAAGCTCTCAGGAGCTATATTCCACTGGCACGATCCAAAACCTCCTCGAGTTGACACTCCGTCAATCGGGTAGGTTATAATCCGTAGAATTTCAATTACGTGTTCTCTGTTCACTGTTACTCCCCCTGTTCCGGGCCCGTACTTCTTTTATATAAGACAATACTACTCTCGTATGCTAAGCGAGATCTCTCCAATAGATCATGCTTACACTTTTTTTCCACGACTCACCAAAGTTCCCAACCAAACCCATGCTGGCTCGAGTCCAAGGGTGGCCAATGTGTGAGGACTCGCAAATTTTCTTATTTTAAACTCCTAATTCTAGCTTATTTAATTATTTATTTGGTCAAATATTCCGAATATTATTTTCTAACCTTTTTAGACCTAATTAAATGGATCTATAACTTAGTCATATTTTTAAAGTGACTCGTTTCAAAATTTAATTTTTGGAACCTCGTTAAGTGTGAATAGTGAATGCGCGTTTGGATATAATAATCGATTCGAGAATGCAATAAATTTGGAAAATTGGAGACTTGTAAATTAGTCCTAAAGTGGTTAATTTTAAGCTTAAATATTCAAGTGATAGTTAGTTATACTATCGTTATAAGAATTTCTTGGAGATTTCGCGTTATCGCGCACAAGTTGGAAGTTCGCGTTTTCGCGTGCGTGACTAATTGAAGGATTTTAGAAATTATTTCTAGACTATTAAGAGTGAATAATATTACTATGAATATAAGTGTATTAGAGGTTTAGTGCACAAGTAAATCAAACTCGAGCGGAATCGAGCACGAAACACGCGCGAATGCGCGCGGGGAGAGAGTTGACTTTTGAGGCAATCTTAGCCACTCATTTTAGCTTCTTAAGGAAGCTTCATTACAACACAAATTCTCTCTCTCTCTAAGCTTCAAGAACAGCCGGCCAAGGAAGAAAGAAAAACCACCCAAAGTTCATCAAATTCTTTCTTCATTTCTTCACCAAATCTTCACCATTTCACCTCAAAATTTAACCACACTTAGCTAATCACTTGGAGATCACATTAAGCTAGGAAAAGAGCTCACTTTCCACGGTTTTGCTGAGCTTAAGTAGGCCAAAAATTTCTGCTAGAATCATCAACTAAGGTAAGCAACGATCAACCTTGAAAATCTTGGTTTATGGAAGTAGTCTTGCACTTATAAGTTCATATGATCATGTGAGTAGCTTGATTTATGTTGGAAATTGTTGTGTGGACTCTATGAATTCCCACTAAGACTTGTTGGCCTGATTTGATGATTTTTAATGTTGTTAATGTTGGATTAGAGGTTAAACTAGTGGAAATAGGTTGTATTGTTGAAGGAAAGTTCAAGGTAGTAAAGATGGAATGTTTCTGATTCTGCCCTTGTGTTGTCCGTGGACTTTAGGGCAAATTTTTGTGGATCTAATGGCTTCGTTATGATGTTTATATGTTGTATGAGATGTGTAGAAAGTTTCATCAAAAAATTCCATGATTTGGTTGACCAAATGTTCAATTTTCGTAAGACAGCAAAATTGGAAAATTTCCCGTCACTGCCCTGGCCGTATTTTTGTTTCAGCTATATCTTTTGGTTCCGTCCTCAAAATTGAGTTCTGTTTGCTGCAATGGAAACTAGACATTCCCAGCTCTCCAATGGTATAAAATTCATGTTCGGATTCCACCCGAGTGATCCGTACCAACCTTGTAAAGTTGACTGTTCTGTTTCTCGTCTGCACTGAATGCCCTGTTTTGAGCAGCGACTTGATGCTCAAATATGAGCTAGTTTTAGACCTATTTTGAAAAAGATTTCTTCTAAGAAATTGTAACCTTATGAATCTAGTTTTGAACGCCACTAACCATGCTCAATTCCGAGTTGAATTGAGTGATTTATGGCCAACATTCGAAACTGACTTAGAGTTTGAAAACCCTCATTTTGGACTGACTTGTGACCACTTTGGTTTGGGACTTAATATTTCGAAATTTTTGGTGTTATCCACCTACCAAATGCATTTTGGATGTCTCTTAGACTGTGTCTTCATAAATTAATGATGTTTGAGGAATTTCATTGGCCAAATGTTTCGAAAAGGGAAAAACAAGAGGCAAGGCAGATTGCCTTGGAAATTTTAGAAAGTTTAGAGGCTTTGTTAACTAGCTTTCCGAATGAATTTTTCCATGACATTTTATAGAGGGATAGCCCTCATATGTTAGTATAATACTTCCAAATTTGGTACCATTCCGAGTCCGTTTTAATGCCCAACTAGAGTCACAAAGTTGCAGCTTTAAATCTGGAAATTTGTCCAGTGAGCTTCGTTTTTGCACCAACTTTGAGCTGCTATATCTTGGTGCTCAAAACTCTGAATCTTGTTCCGTTTGTGGTGTTTTAAACCTTAATTGTAACTCTAATTGAGTACCAAATTTCAGAGGCTAGATCGAATTTTGTGATTTTTTCCGAATTTCCAAATTTGGCTAAAAACCAACCTCAAAACTGTTTTGCAAGCTTAAAACAGCAACTTTGAGCTAATTTTTGAATATCTTCCGTTTGGAATCATGGAAAGTGTCTTCTAGGATTTTTAGTACTTTGGAAGAAGTTTCCAACAGTACCAAGTTTTCCAATTTTGGACCTTCGGAGACTGAGTTATGATTTTTCCAAGAATACACCTCAAATCTGAAAATTTTCAAACTTGAAGGGAATTGAGTTTTGAGACTCTTCCCTATCCTTCGACACTACTTGACCATTTTGGACTTGTTTTCAAGAGGGAAAATTAATTTTTCCTTGTGCATTTAAACACCACCTTTAAACCTTGAATTTGAGCAAATTAAGGCTCATTTTCGTACGATTTCTCTAGATTGCACAAGTGTGCAACCTTTTTGTGATAATTGGGGTTTCTAAGTAGTGGTTCATTATTAATTTCTCAGGCACTCGCGAGGACCTACAAGAGGATCCCACAGTGGACACCTGAACCCCAAGTGTGCTATACTACTTGAACTGTTTGGTGAGTGTCAAGTGCATGTCTACTTGAACTCCTGTGAACTTGATACATGTTTACTTGTTATCCATGAATTGAGATTTTGAAAATGGAGTCGAGTGTGTACTTTATCGCACTCGTTCTCATTTGAAATGAATGACTCATGCTTGAAATTATCAAATGCTTGGATATGTCAAATGCTTGAATGACATGAATTGTATGCTATGGCTGCATACGTCGTTGGAGTGAATCTCCTCGACATTCAAATGTACATGGGGGACTGCCCAAATCTCACTGGTTAACCTTAGACTCGAGCCGGCATTGGCTTGGTCGGGCTCCTTGGCGAACCATGAGAAAATAAAAGCTTGACCTATTGAGAGGTCTTGCTTGGCATACTCGAGTAGTATCGCCTCAGACAAATGACAGGCGGGCCCGATACAGGGGTATGTAAGGTGAAAGGGGACATGATAAGTGGAGTTCTACGGACAAAACCTACCTGATTGACGGAGTGTCAATTCATGGAGGTTCTGAATCGCGCAAGTGGAAAATAGCTCCTGAGAGTTCCTATATCCTTGAATTGTTTCTGTTTATATATTATTGTTCGAATTAATAATTTCTTGCATATTACTGCTTTATTCGTTAAATGGGATTGTTATTTGGACAATGTGCTTGCATGTGTGTTTCTTGGCCTCACGAGCGTTTTGCTCACCCTGTAGATTTGTTTTCCTTAACAGGAATGGATTGGAGTGAACTCGAAGAAAACCCCTTGTGATGTACTTTTGTATTAGGGTTTTTAATGTACTTGGCTAGACTCTCAATTATTGTATAAATTGGGATTTGATGTAACTTTTGGGAATCGAATGTAAGATTTGGATGATTGACGCATTTTGTACTCATGGTGTACTATTGAATATGGGTTATGGAAGCGACTTTCTTCATTAGGCTTGTATTGTTGGTTATTTATAGTTAAACTTGAATTGTTTTGCCTTGAATCCTGACGAGAGCTGGGCAGGCCCCCCCCGGATACCCTCTGATTCGCCTTAGGGAGAAGTAGGGGCGCCACAGTTGGTATCAGTGCACTAGGTTAGAAACCTATATGGGAGACCTACTAGATACTCTATCCTTAGGACTTGAGACGGAATGACTTAGTGATACTTCAAGTGATACTTGGGCAAGTTAGTAACTAAGTTAGGCATGCCGTAAGTGACATCCGTACGAGTTAATGATTAAGTTTCAAACCCTAAAAGTGTAATTGTTTTGCAGGGATGGAAAATGGAAATGGTAACCCCGCAGCTAATGGGAATGGCCATGCGAATGGTCATGCTAATGGTAATGGCCACGTAGAGTCTCTTAGACCTATTTACTACCGAGCTCTTGGAGGAGGAGCTCGAATACGTTACTGTGACAGCCCTACCTCTCCCTAGGGCGGACCCTAGGGTATTAGCGGACTGCCTGCCCAGCTCTCACCGGGAGTCGGTCGATCAAAGAACTATTTACTCAAAACAACCAGTGGAATAACTTTAAATCAAAGTATACAAACCCTAATAGAAATACTCGTCAAACCAATTGTCCAAACTTAAATGTCAAGCTAAAAGTTACGCTTACACTTCATACTACAATTACATAACATAAGTCGAACTTATATATTCTAACTTACAAGAGTCACAAGTAGAATCCTCTTAAGCAAAAGTTACAAGTTCAAGCACAATATAACTAAGAAAACTCTTAATCAAAAGTCCGTCTCCGATCTATTAAGGAAAACAAAGGGAGTGGGGTGAGCTAAAGCCCAGTGAGGTTCCAAGTAAAGCAGGTAAGCACGTAGCTAGATAAGAGTATAAATAACAAAGTAAATACTGTGCAAGACAATAATAAATTAATCACAATTCAATTAAGGATACGAGTGGTTTTCAAAAGCCAAATCCACTTGAGCTTGATCACACTAGGGCCCGTTGACTCTCCGTCAACGTTTGCCTTTAAAGAATATACAGTCCGTAGAACACCACTTTCACCAATCTCCGTTCACCAATCAACCCCTACCGGGCCCGCACTCCACAACAGTAGTTAGGTAATACTCGAGTTATACCGGTTTCCAGTGATCAGTAAACAGTCCCCAAGGTTTATCAGCCGTCTCAACCAAGCCCTTGCTGGCTCGATCCACCGACTCACCTATGAGGTTGGGTACCCAAACAGTGGTAATAGTTGATGGGGTATCACCAAAACAACTCAGGGTACAGTCACATATAGAGAATCACATCTCATACATTCACATATAGAGAATTCACATCTCATAATAACAGTATACAGAGCTTCAGTGGAAAATGAGGAAGGTCGAATGCGATAAAGTACACGCTCGCCTCCATTTTTATCAAACATGGTTTGGCTCAAACAGTAGAAATTCAAGTATTCAGTTATTCACATAAGCAGGTAGCAGGTAGTGGAACACTCACCTGTCAAGCAAGGTAGCAGTCAAACGTCAAGTCGCGCGGTTACGTTCACCACCGTTTCCCACTCCTAGGGCAACGAGTGAAAACGTTAACGACTAGGTTTAATTCCAAGCAAAAGTGAGTTCATTAAGTGACTAAGTGAGTGATTAACTCTACTTAATTCATCATGAAATTTAGGCTCAAAATGCAGTAAAAGTTCATGAGAAAACAAGTTTAACAAGTGTAAGAAAGTTGGCCAAAAGAAAAAGTTTCATTCAAGCTTTAAAAGGTTCTTCGCGGGTAAACATTCATGCCCGCGCAGTCTCGGTAAAACGGCTATATCTCACTATAGGAAGGTCGGAATCAGATGCCGTCGGTGGCGTCGGAAACTAGACTCGAAGGGATTTCTAACAGTACCAAGCACACATTCTAGTTCGTCTCCTAGAAGCAACAGGAGCTCGGATAAGTTGGCTGATTTTCCAACCCTGGATCAGTCTTAAACCCTAACAAATGCACACTAGTTCCTCATGCTATCCTCATTTGTTTTGGTTCATATTCACCCAAATCAGTTCTCTAATGATCATATACAGGAGGTTAAGTCATTTGGTACCATTAGAGCTCAAAATACAACACATAAACATGATTAAACACTACCATAGCAATCTAGTTATCATGAAAACCTAAACCAGTCCACTAGTGGTCCAAAACTACCACTTTACTTGTCCCAATTCATTCCAATTCACACATGAGCTTAACCAATCTCTAGCCAAGTTGCTTAGACATGATTAAGGTGTAAATAAACCACAAAAATCAAGGAAAAACCCTTCCTTCACAAGCCGGTCAGCCATGGGAAATGAAAACAGTCCATAGATTCCTCTATTCCTCCAACCTTCATCTCTAATGATTTTAACTTATGCATCATATCAAGTGTAGATCTAACTCAAAAGAGGTTTAAAACATGTAAACACTTCATTAACAATCATGAACAAGGTGTAAACATTTCATCAAACACTTGGTAGGCATACTAACTACCTCAACTTCTACTTGTTTAATTCAAGGGATTAACCTCAAATCTCAACCAAACAACATGTAGTTTGCCATTAAAACTTCAAGTACATGCTAAAACACCATAAAGCCAAGATTTAAGAATTGTTTACCTTTCTTATAAGAAGCTTGGACCACCAAATCAACCCACCAAAATGAAGACTTCAAGCTTGAATCAAACACTAAGGTTGGAAGGAAATTTCTCACTAACTCACAATCTTTCTCTTTGATTTGTTTGGCTCTTGATTACTAGGGTTATTAAGCAAGGATATGAAGCTTTCTCTCTTCTCTTTTGATGCTCAAGAAGGTCGGCCACAATGAGGAAAAGAAAGGCCAAGTCTAGCTTAAAATATCTTCTAACCTTTGGTCAAACAAAACACTTGGCTAGGGTTTTGCCACATAGCCCACTTCTTGTCCAAGCCTTTTTCTTAATTCCTTCACTAATGATGTTCCAACCCTTCCAATTATACTAACACCTATTTACACCCCTAACCTCTCACATAAAGTCCCTACCACAAATAAAAGTCACTTGGAAACATGTAAGGGGTGAATTTTTTTGAAATCAACTCAAGAAATTGTTTTTCTTCAAGTCAATGGGAATGAATTGCAAAATATGAAAAATGTTTAAATACATGGGAAATGTAATGCAAGGCATATAATAAGTGATTTAAATTATAGAGCAAAGTAAGTAATTTGGAGAAAATTGGATTTTAAAGTGAGGGTTCTCACACTCTCTCCCCCTTAAAGAATTTCGTCCTCGAAATTCTCACCTTAATGACTGAATAGTTCAGGGTACTTGGCGCGAATATCTTCTTCAGCCTCCCAAGTAGCTTCCTCCACCTCATGATTTCTCCACAAAACCTTAACTAAGGGTATCCGCTTAGTCCTCAATTCTTTCACCTTTCGGTCTAAGATTCTTACCGGGCCTTTCTTCATAAGTTAATGACTCATCCACATCAATTTCCTCTGGCTTCAATACATGAGTGGGATCTGGATGGTACTTTTTTAACATGGACACGTGGAATACATTCATGAACTCTGGATAGACTTGCTGGTAACTCCAAACGATATGCTACATTGCCAACTCGCTGGAGAATTTTGAATGGTCCCACATATCTCGGTTGAAGTTTCTTTCCTTTTCCCGCTGTGAGACTTCGGAGCGGTGTAACCTTCAAGAATACACTGTCTCCAACTTTCAAACTCCAAGTCCTTTTCGTCGGTTATCGGCATAGCTCTTCTGTCGACTTTGAGGCTGTCTGAAGCCTCTGGCGTATCACCTTTACCGTTCATAAGCGTCCTCAATCCCATGGTATAAGCTATCGGATCTAAAACCTTTCTTTCCCCCTACTTCATCCCAGAAAATGGGTGATCTACATTTCCGTCCATAGAGAGTTTAATACGGTGCCATTTGGATGGAAGAATGGTAACTATTATTGTATGCAAATTCAACTAAAGCCATGTATTGTCCCCAGCTTCCACCAAAATCCAAAATACAAGTCCTTAACACGTCTTCAAGTGTTTGAATGGTTCTCTCCGATTGCCCATCAGTTTGGGATGGTAAGTAGCACTAAAGTTCAACTTGGTCCCCAATGCTCCTTGTAATTGTTTGCCAGAAACGGGACACAAACCGCAGGTCTCTATCAGAAACAATACTTACGGAAATTCCATGTAACCTCACTATCTCGTCCATGTACAATCGGGCCAATTTCTCCAAAGAATATCTCATATTTATAGGTAAGAAATGAGCAGACTTAGTCAACCTGTCTACTATTATCCAAACGACATCATGAACCTTTCTGGGTACGAGGTAACCCTGATACGAAATCCATAGTAATATGCTCCCATTTCCACTCAGGGATTTCAAGGGGTTGCAAAAGACCTGAAGGTTTCTGATGTTCGGCTTTCACTTGTTGGCACACTAAACATTTTTGGACAAATAGAGCAATTTCCTTCTTCATTTTGTCCCACCAATACAGCTTCTCAAATCGTGATACATTTTGCTACTACCAGGATGTATGGTATACTTAGATCGATGTGCCTCTTCCAAAATGTCCCTCTTTATTCGTCTCATCTTGCGGTACTACTATCCGATCACGAAACTTCAAGATACCTTCGAGACTCACTTTAAAATCTTGTATCTCTCCTTTATGCACTTTTTCTGACCATTTATGCACCATTTGTCATTCCTCTGAGATTCCTTAATTCGATTCCACTAGGTCGATCTCACCATGATATTGGCTAAAATTACCCTCCGTTGGTCTAACTGCGGGTTCCACTTACTCATCTCTTCCAACAAGCTCCACTCCTTAACATTAATCCTGCTATTTGCATTTTTGGCTTAAGGCATCTGCAACAACATTGGCCTTGCCCGGGTGGTAGTTAATTGTACAATCATAATCCTCCAGAAACTCCACCCATCGACGTTGTCTCAAGTTTAATCCTTCTGTGAGAACAGGGTATTTCAAACTCTTATGGTCGGTATACACTCAAAAGTCACCCTATAAGTAATGTCTCCACTTCTTTAGGGCAAAAACTACAGCGGCCAATTCTAAGTCATGAGTAGGGTAATTTCGTTCATGGGGTTTAATTTCCTAGAGGCATAGGCAATCACTCTCCATTCTGCATTAGAACACATCCCAAACCTTCCTTGAGCATCCGTATAAACAACGAAGCTATCTTTCCCATTTGGTAAGGCTAAGACTGGCGCCGAAGTCAACCGTTTCTTCAATTCCTGGAAACTAGCTTCACACTTAGAATTCCAGACAAATTGGCCATGCTTTTTGGTCAGGTCGGTTAAAGGACCAGCTAACTTGGAGAAATCTTTGATGAACCGACGGTAATACCAGCTAAACCTAGGAAACTACGGACCTCAGTTGGGGTTTCTGGTCGTTTCCACTCGATACGGCCTCTACTTTTACTGGATCCACAGAAATGCCATCTTTCGATATTATATGCCCTAGAAAAGAAATTTGCTCCAACCAAAACTCACACTTGCTAAACTTGGCATATAACTGATGTTCCCTTAAAGTCTGCAAAACTATCCTCAAATGCCGTTCGTGATCCTCTCGAGTCTTAGAATATACCAAAATATCATAATAAACTACACAAATTGATCCAAGTAGGGTTTAAAGACCGATGCATCAAATCCATAAATGCGGCAGGAGCATTTGTTAAACCAAAAGGCATCACTGCGAACTCAAAATGTCCATATCTGGAATTAAAAGCCGTTTAGGTATATCCTCCTGTCTAATCCGTAACTGATAATAACCTTGTCTCAAGTCCAACTTAGAGAAAACCACCGCCCCTTGCAACTGGTCAAATAATCATCAATGTGCGGCAAAGGGTATTTATTTTTCACCGTGACATCATTTAAGCCGCGATAGTCTATACAGAGCCTCAAACTGCCATCCTTTTTCTTAACAAATAGAACAGGTGCTCCCCAAGGTGATTCACTTTCTCGGATAAACCCTCGCTCCACAAATCTGTAACTGCAGTTTTAATTCCTTAAAGGCAGGGGCCATTCGGTAGGGTGTTTTTGCAATCGGTGCGTTCCAGGCACCAAATCAATCTTAAATTCTATTTCTCTCTCTGGTGGCATCGATTTCAACTCGTCGGGAAAACATCAGGAAATTCATTCACTACTAAGACATCTCCAGTTTCACTTATCTCCGGAGTATTAATTAAGAAGCTAAGTAACCTTGTGCCCCTTTACTCAACAATTTCCTAGCTCGAATTCCCGAAACAAGTGCAGACGAGGCTAACCTACCTCTCACATCCAACCTTAGTTTGCCTCTCCGGGTATAGAGAACTCCACTACCTTAGTCTTACAGTTCAATTGAGCATTATAACGGGCCAACCAATCCATGCCTATAATCACATCGTACCCCTTAAGGTTTAAACTTATCAGGTCTCCCACTAACTTCCTTTCTCCTACCCAAATCTCGCAATTTTTGTAAACCATATTGGTAATTAGGCTTTGATCCCCAGTAGGTGTTTTAACTTCTAAGTCAAAGGGCAATTTAACAGGATTCACATCAATACCACACATAAAGGCAGGATTCACAAATGAATGGGTTGCCCCAGGGTCAATTAAAAGCTTAGCTAAGCGGTGGAATACAGGAATCGTACCTTCTACTACTCAGAGGACTCTGGTCCCTAGCAGAAGACTTTGGTCTACTCCCACTAGCAGCTTGGTTGCTTAGCGTTCGACTTCTCCGGTTGTGCGCCCTCGTTTCCTTCACGATTCTTAACCGGACAAGTGGCAAGTTGATGGTCGGAACTTCCACAGCGGAGACATTTCTTCAACTTCCGCCAACAAGCATCCTCAGTGTGGTTTGCCTTACCACAATATCCACAGCTTACTCGAGGAGTGGGTGTAGGAACCCCTTGTGACAGTCCTCTGGTTGCCCTTGTCCCTTTCCACCTTGAGCCCCTCTAAATGGAGCTCCTCCTTTTGGTGTCCCCAATTCGGACTCCCCCGCACCTCTTCCAAACTTAGGAGGGGTACATTCTGTCACCTCGTCCAGGGGCACTACCAGATGCGCACGTTTCTTGGCTTGAAAGGTTCGAACTTGAAGTCGGGCCTGCTCCACTCGTTGAGCTTTGTCCAGAGCATCTTTAAATGTATCAATTTGAGCAGCGGCTAGTCCTTTTGAATTTCCACATTCAACCCTTGTATAAACCGCCTTATGCGCTTTGCTCACTAACTACCAATTCTGGAGCAAATTGGAGAGTCGAGTGAACTGGGTCTCATATTCAGCACGCTTGAGGTGCCTTGGCGTAGCTTAATAAACTCATCCTCCCTTTTTTCCTGAATTAAGGGGAAGGAACTTCTCATTGAATTCCCTAGTGAAGTTCAACCAAGTACGTGGGGTTGCTCTCTTTCCCACTTGGCCCTTACTACGTTTCACCAGGAACGGGCTGCACCTTCTAGCTGGAAAACGGCAAAGTCACTTGCCTTTCCTCAGTGTAATGTAACGCAGCGAATATATCCTTCATTCGGCTCGAAGCCAGTGCTCGGCAACTCTGGGATCGGGTTCCCCAAGAAATTTTGGAGGTGCGAACTTTTGAAAACGTTCCAGGGCCCTATCCTCACCTACCTCAGGGTCCCTTTGTTGGTTACCAGGTACTTGACCTTTTGGTCAACCAGAACGGGCCAGTAAATCAGTCATACGGTTGATAGCCGAGCTACCTGGGTTCCCCTCCTTCAGCTCTGGGTCCTTGGTTCAAATTTGCACGACCCTTGCTCCTCTTCTCGGTCCCGAACCTGCGAGATTCACGGCCACGTCCCGACCACGTCGTCTGGTCTCCATTATCACTCACTAGTCCTAAGCCACTGTATAATAACTAACAGTGTAAGCAAATGTGGTATGCAATATGTACTTATTCATATGTCGAAAGTCAAATTAAAAATAAAATCAGAATCAACATAAGCGGAATGAACTGCCAAGCAGTTAAAAGCCAGTGCGAAAATAAAGTCAAAGTCAAAGTCAACAGTCAAAGTCAATAGTCAACGGTCAAAGTAAAAGTCAAAGGTCAACAGTCAACAGTCACAGTATTATATATTCAAAGGCTCATGGCAGTCATTTAACAAGGTAATATGGCCAAAAATATCAAGTACCGAGTCTCAAAAGTCAGATACAGTCATATCACACAAAATCCTAGTGTACGTAAGCCAAAGAAAGCTATACAACCCCCAAATCACTACCTACCCTATCCTGTCTATATACAAGGTTAAATCATCTGCTATCCTAACCTAATAGTGCAAAGCCTAATCTGCGCAGGACCAGCTGACCCCCTATCCTCTGAAGGCTCCGTTTCCGACCCAGATCCAACATGAGGAGGCCTCGTTCGCTCGCCTCCCCTATCAGGTCATCACACATATTCAAGATCGATTCAGCTCTATCTCTCACTTTTTGCCCTCTTAGTCAAGCGCTCTTGGTTTCTCCAAGCTGTGCGCAAAGATCATCAACTCTTTACTGGCCTTCTAAACATCATACTCTAGCTCCTTAATCCGCTCGGCTTGCCTCTTGTTAGTTTCCCTCAGTTGGTTTACTTCGGCTTCAAGCCTAGCATTGTCCCTAGCTAGCTCCTTCCTTTCCTCTACCACGGCCAAAACGACTGTATTAGGATAGGCATAGTATTGGCGGCACTCGCAACGCCGATGGCGATTAGCCGGACTCCAACGCACAGTGGCCCCTCTTGGCCGGATCTGGTACTTAATCATAGGGAGTGCTCCACGGGGTGTCTCACTGATCGGTCTATCGCTAGGGCCATTAGATCCGTCCATCCTACACCAAAAATAAAACAACTTAAGTACTCTTCAGGGAAATAACTAAATATAATCCTCAAGCACGGCATTTTTCTAACGTTGCCCAGGCCAATTCAAACCTAGGCTCTGATACCCACCTGTGACAGCCCCACCTCTTCCCTAGGGCGGACCCTAGGGTATTGGCGGACTGCCTGCCCAACTCTCGCAGGGACTCGGTCGATCAAAGAACTATATCAAAATACCAGTGGAATAACTTCAAATCAAAGTACAAACCCTAATGCAAATACTCGTCAAGCCAACTTCCAAACTTAAATGTCAAGCTAAAAGTCACACTTACCACTTCATACTACAATTACATAACATAAGTCGAACTTATAATTCAAACTTACAAGAGTCAAAAGTAAAGTCATCTTAAAAAAGGTTACAAGTTCAAGCAAAATAAAGCTAAGAAACTCTTGATCCAAAGTCCGTCCCGATCTGTTAAGGAAAACAAAGGGAGTGGGGTGAGCTAAAGCCCAGTGAGGTTCCAAGTAAAGCAAGTAAGCACGTAGCCAAATAAGAGTATAAATAACCAAGTAAATACTGCAAACAATAATAATTAATCACAGTTCAATTAAGGATACGAGTGGCTTTCAAAAGCCAAATCCCTTGAGCTTGATCACACTGGGGTCCGTTGACTCTCCGTCAACGTTTGCATTTAAAGAATATACAGTCCGTAGAACACCACTTTCACCAATTCCGTCCACCAGTCAACCCCCTACCGGGCCCGCACTCCATAACAGTAGTTAGGTAATACTCGAGTATACCGGTTTCCAGTGATCAGTAAACAGTCCCCAAGGTTTATCGGCCGTCTCACCAAGCCCTTGCTGGCTCGATCCAACCGACTCACCTATGAGGTTGGGTACCCAAACAGTGGCAATAGTTGATGGGGTATCACCCAAACAACTCAAGTACAGTCACATATAGAGAAATCACATCTCATACAGTCACATATAGAGAATCACATCTCATAATAACAGTATACAGAGCCTCAGTGGAAAATGAGAAGGTCGAGTGCGATAAAGTACACGCTCGCCTCCATTTTTATCAAAACATGGTTTGGCTCAAACAGTAGAATTCAAGTATTCAGTTAGTTCACATAAGCAGGTAGCAGGTAGTGGAACACTCACCTGTCAAGCAAGTAGCAGTCAAACGTCAAGTCGCGCGGTTACGTTCACCACCGTTTCCCACTCCTAGGGCAACGAGTGAAATCGTTAACTAGGTTTAATTCCAAGCAAAAGTGAGCTCATTAAGTGACTAAGTGAGTGATTAACTCTACTCAATTCACATGAAATTTAGGCTCAAAATGCAGTAAAAGTTCATGAGAAAACAAGTTTAACAAGTGTAAGAAAGTTGGCCAAAAGAAAGTTTCATTC
The DNA here is from genome assembly GCA_023065735.1 of Coffea humblotiana. NCBI lineage: Eukaryota > Viridiplantae > Streptophyta > Magnoliopsida > Gentianales > Rubiaceae > Coffea > Coffea humblotiana. Next base: position 1,049 of record JACYVW010000234.1, on the reverse strand, counting down.
AAGCTTTAAAAGGTTCTTCGCGGGTAAACAGTCGCCCGCGCAGTCTCGGTAAAACGGCTATATCTCACTGTAGGAAGGTCGGAATTAGATGCCGTCAGTGGCGTTGGAAACTAGACTCGAAGGGTTTCTAACGTACCAAGCACACATTCTAGTTCGTCTCCTAGAAGCAACAGGAGCTCGGAAATTGGCTGATTTTCCAACCCTGGATCAGTCTAAACCCTAACAAATGCACACTAGTTCCTCATGCTATCCTCATTTGTTTTGGTTCAAATTCACCCAAATCAGTCTCTAATGATCATATACAGGAGGTTAAGTCATTTGGTACCATTGGAGCTCAAAATACAACACATAAACATGATTAAACATAATAGCAATCATCATGAAACCTAAACCAGTCCACTAGTGGTCCAAAACTACCACTTTACTTGTCCAATTCATTCCAATTCACACATGAGCTTAACCAATCTCTAGCCAAGTTGCTTAGGCATGATTAAGGTGTAAATAAACCACAAAAATCAAGGAAAAACCCTTCCTTCACAAGCCGGTCAGCCATGGGAAATGAAAACAGTCCATAGATTCCTCTATTCCTCCAACCATCTCTAATGATTTTACTTATGCATCATATCAAGTGTAGATCTAACTCAAAAGAGGTTTAAAACATGTAAACTTCATTAACAATCATGAACAAGGTGTAAACATTTCATCAAACACTTGGTAGGCATACTAACTACCTCAACTTCTACTTGTTTAATTCAAGGGATTAACCTCAAATCTCAACCAAACAACTGTAGTTTGCCATTAAAACTTCAAGTACATGCTAAAACACCATAAAGCCAAGATTTAAGAATTGTTTACCTTTCTTATAAGAACTTGGACCACCAAATCAACCCACCAAAATGAAGACTTCAAGCTTGAATCAAACACTAGGTTGGAAGGAAATTTCTCACTAACTCACAATCTTTCTCTTTGATTTGTTTGGCTCTTGATTACTAGGGTTATTAAGCAAGGATATGAAGCTTTCTCTTCTCTTTTGATGCTCAAGAAGGTCG
>JACYVW010000232.1:0-47921 GCA_023065735.1 Coffea humblotiana | reverse complement strand
CCTTGGTGAAGATTTTATGGAGAAATCACGGTATAGAAGAGGCAACCTGGGAAGTGGAGGAAGAAATACAAAAGAAATATCCTGAGCTGTTTGGTATCCCAGGTGAGAAATTTCGAGGACGAAATTCTTTAAGGGAGAGAGAGTGTGAGAACCCGTAAATTTTCTTTATTTCTAGGCTTTAATTATTTATTTGCACCCGTTTTCCACATTTTCTTTATTTTATAACTTTTCTAGACATTTTTATGAGTAAATAAGGTTTTAAAAATATTTTTCTAGTATAAGTCAATTTACGAGATTTTTGGAGTAAATAGTGGAAGTGGGACCCGCTAGTGCGTTAAGTGAGAGAAATTCGGCCAATTAGGTTAAGTTTTGCGTAAAGGGATTTAATTACTAAGTGTTAGTAGGTGATTAGAGGTTACCTGGATAGATTAACCCTAGTGAGTAAAAGGATAGGAATGAAACTTAAAAGGTGCCACGTGTCGTGACTTCATTGGATGAAGACTTGCCTAACTTTTATCACCTTTACCAAAAGCTAATTTTGACCCAAATCACTTTCACTTTGCTCCCCTTTGGCCGACTTTCTTGGAGAGAAAGAAGAGAGAAAGCTTCAACCTTGTGTCTTCCATTTCTTGCTCAATCTTGAAATCCAACCATTTGATTCTCAAATTACTCCATAAAATCCACTTGCTAAGGAGGTTAGAGGTGATTGGTGGAGCTATTTTGGTGATTAAACACTTAAGCTACAAACTTTCTTGAGAGTTGAGGTATTTTGCTTGGAAACTTCACTTTTGTTCCTATTAATGCTAAATTAGTGGCCTATGGTGGCTTAATAGCTTGATTTATGAATGATTTGATGGTTTATTTGGAAGTTGAGTAAAATTCTGATTTTTGGAGAATTTTTCTGTTTTATATCATAAATGTTAGTTAGCCTTGGAGTGATGGTCTAATATTGAGCCAATTGGAGCTCTTGTATATGAATTGCGGTTAATTGCGGAAAATTTCAGCTTTGGACAAAAATTTCAGTTTTAGGGTTTTGAAATTGGGGCTTTTCTATAGTTGGTTATTACTCTTGCAATTGGTTGTGAATGAGGGGCATTGTGGCCCTAATGGAAGTCATTGATTGGTTTGTGCTTGAATTATAGCAATTGTGATTGGATTGGATGGAAATTAATGTTTAATTGTAGGATGGAAAAGCTGAAATTTAAGGGAAATGCTGTCCGAGTGTCGAGAAAATTCGGGTTTCGTGCGTTTAAGTTGTGATTGAGTAAAAATGTGAGGTTTTGGGGTTGTTTACACCTTTAGCCTTAAAATCAAAGTATTTTCCATTTTTGAGCTATTTTTACATTTTGCTTTAGTAGTTCGCTTAAGAGGCATTCGACTCGTGTTCGAGTCTTAACTGTAGTTTCTTGTTTCTTGTAGGTCGAGCCGGTGATTCCGGACACCCGTTGGGCGAAAACTTGTGATTTACTTACTTCAGTGGTGAGTGTACTATGCATGAGTTGTGTTTAATTGGTTGTGTACTTGAATCCTTGATTTGGATAACTGTGGTTTCTGTGCTCGAGGCGAGAGTGTACTTTATCGCTTTCGTTCTCTTATGTGTACAACTGATTTCTGAATATTTGTGAATTTGACTGAATATGTGGGAATTGAATTTGTGCCTGGCTTCATGTCGTATGGGGCATGAGCCCTACGACTTTACTGTGATAACTGAGCTCAAGCCTCAATGGCCGTTCATCGAGTCGAGCCGGTAAGGGCCGGTCGATTAAATAACGAGCCATGAGGTTACTGTGTGTCGAGTGGAGCGTTAGCTCCTCGACTTTGTGGTATACTCGAGTATTACCCCCTGATTTCTGTGAGGTGTTCGGGCCCGGTAGGGGAATGTACGGTGGAAGGTACTGGGTGTAAAGTGGTGATCTACGGTCGTACTTGTCCGTTGAGCGTTGACGGAGGGTCAACGGCATGTGATCAAAGTTGCAAGAGGAAATTGGCTCCCGAGAGCCACCCGTATCCTTTCACTTTTGAAATGGGTTTGGTGTTTCCCATATGATACGAACGGCACCAACCTTGTGATGCAACCCGTACAGCCTGTTAGAAAAGCCATTTGGACCTACTAACAAGCAAAGGCAGCTTGCGAAATCTTAAAAAAAAAAAAAAAAAAAAAAACGTAAAAAAAAAAAAAAAAAAAAGTATTTTTTTGTTTCATCATCAACGTGAGTCCTCACCTTCTAGATCCTATCCTGTCTGTACGGGTTTTTTTTTTTTTTTTCCTCTTTTCTTTTTGAGTCGTGTTTTCTTTTCTTCTTTCTATCCGTGCTTTAGTCATTTTGTTTCCTTTCGTTTGAGTCGTGCCATTTCATTGTCCCTCGAGTCAATCATCCCATTATTCGATATTCCATTGAGGATTGCCTCGTTCTCGTGATCCAAAATTGGAAGTTGATTGTTTGCCGGGAGGAGTTCTAATTTCTTCAAGGTAAACTATCAAGAGGCTTTGAGAGCATTGGTGAGACTATTAGAGTGCTCTTGAGTGACATACACGAGGGTTGAGTGTATACACGCGAGGGAGTGAGTGAGACATACGTATCTATACTTGCTTTGCTACTAACTTTTTGCAGGTCTCCTACATCATGTCGGACGGGAGTGAACCTTCTAAATTTGACCCCAAATTGAACAATTTAGCATTGATGGCGGAGTTTAAGCGCATGCTTAGGGAGTCTATGGAGTCCCTACACCAACGGATGGACCAACTGGAGCTTTCTCAAGCTCGGTCCAACACTGCCCGTCGAGATGCTCCACCTCGCGAGGAGTTCGCTTCTAATAGCGAGGAAGACGACTTCATCCGTCGGCCAAAAGCAGGACTATCGGAGGAACAGATGACGGATTAAAGGGGGTCAAGCATTCAAGATTCCTTCATTCCAAGGCAAGTCTAGTCCAGAGGCTTACCTAGAATGGGAACAGCCGAATCGAGATGGTATTCGAGTGCCAGGATTACACGATGAACAAAAGGTCAATTGGCAACCCTCGAATTCACCGATTACGCTATTGTCTGGGGGAGCAGGAGCGCACTAGCAGGGCGCCGCAATAGAGAACGGCCAATTAGTACATGGGAGGAGTTACGAACCACTATGAGAAACGGTTCGTACCCAGCCATTACTACCCGTGATCTATACCAGAGGCTCCAGACATTAGTTCAAGGACACGAAGTGTGGAGGACTACTACAAGGAGATGGAGATCACCATGCTTCGAGCAACATCGTGGAGGATCGAGGGCTACCATGGCGAGATTTCTTAACGGTTTGAGGCCTGAGATTGCCGAGTTGGTGGAGTTGCAAAACTATGTGGACATGCCTGAGTTAATGATAAGGCATCTAAGATCAGAGAAGAGGCTAAGAGAGGGGTAACCCTCGAAAACCCTAGCTTCTCAAGCTCCGCACCTCTTTGGAGGGGGCAATCCAACATTGAGCAGGGATACGGCGCCCAGTGCAGGGGTGTCTAAAGTTCACTCCTAAACCGAGGCCACCCAAGCAGGCACCAAAGGCAACCACCAAGCCTCCATTTGACTCCTCCAAACCCCGAAGCCGCTGAACAAGGTTGCTTCAATGCCAAGGATTTGGGCACATTGCCTCTCAGTGTCCCAATAGGCGTACCATGATTGTCCTACCGAGCGGAGATGTCGTATCTGACGACGAGGACGAGTCGCTGGGATGCCTTCCATTACTGGATGAGGGTGATGTTGAAGATTCCGAGGTGGAGGTTGAGGCCACTACTGAACAAGTGGTGTTGCTCTCGTAAGCCCGCCGGGCTCTTGCAACCCAAGTCAAGAAAGGGGATGAGGCCCAACGTGACAATATTTTCTACACTCGATGTCACGTCAAGGGCAGGGTATGTAGCCTCATCATCGATGCAGGTAGTTGTACCAACGTGGCAAGCACTCTCATGGTGGACCATCTTTCTTTGCCCACATTGAGGCACCCTAGCCCATAACCGCTTGCAATGGCTCAATGAGAGTGGTGATATTAAAGTCACCAAGCAAGTGGTGGTGCCTTTCCGGATTGGAAGTATGAGGACGAGGTCCTTTGCGACGTCGTTTCCCATGCAAGCTTCTCACATTTTGTTGGGACGGGCCTTGGCAATATGACAAGAAGGACTACTCATGATGGTTTCACCAACAAGTACTCCTTCTTGCACCACAACAAGAAGATGACCCTTGTCCCTCTCACACCTCCACAGGTGCATGAAGACCAACTGAGATTGCAACAGGAGCATGAACGAGAGTTGGCTAAGAAGTCAACCGACTCTAAAGCAATCGTTAAGGCACCGGCCGAGAGGACATCTACTCCTGGAACATCTGGTCGACTGGAGAAACGGCCTAGCTTGCTTGCCAAGAACAGGAAGTTCGCAAATTACTTTTATCCAAGCAAGTTGTTTATGTCTTATATTGCAAAGAAGTGATTTACTATCTCAAGAAGCACTTAGTTGCCTTCCCTCCCGAAATCTCTTCTTTGTTGCAGGAATTTGCGGACGTTTTTCCAGATGAGATCCCACGTGGCCTTCCACCACTCAGGGGGGATCGAGCACCAGATCGACTTCGTCCCTGGAGCATCCTTACCCAAATTAGACCGGCCTACAAGATGGGGCCCTGAGGAGACTTAAGGAGATCCAACGGCAAGTCGATGAGCTCTTGGAAAAAGGGTTGGGCTAGAGAAAGCATGAGCCCATGTGCAGTTCCAGTCATCCTCGTCCCAAAGAAAGAGGGTACTTGGAGGATGTGTGTAGACTGCCGCGCCGTCAACGCTATCACAGTTAAGTATCGTCACCCTATACCTCGTTTAGATGATATGCTTGACGAATTGTATGGTGCAGTCATTTTCACCAAGATTGATCTTAAGAGTGGCTACCATCAAATTCGAATGAAGGAAGGGACGAGTGGAAGACGGCCTTCAAGACTAAGTATGGTCTGTATGAGTGGTTAGTTATGCCTTTTTGGTTTGACTAACGCCCCTAGTACATTTATGCGCCTTATGAATCATGTGCTTCGCCCGTTCTTAGGTAAATTTGTTGTTGTTTATTTTGACGACATTCTGATATACAGCAGGAGTCCCGAGGAACATGTAGCACATTTACGAGCTGTTCTTGATGTTTTGCGGCAGGGAGAGGTTATTCGCTAACCTTAGCAAATGTACTTTTTGCACTCATGAACTTGTTTTCCTTGGTTATAAGGTTAGTGGACAGGGCATTAGAGTGGACGAGAGCAAAGTCCAGGCCATCAATGAGTGGCCCGTGCCCAAGACCATGAGTGAAGTTCGGAGTTTTCCATGGCCTCGCGAGTTTCTATCGCCGGTTCGTGAGGGATTTTAGTACTATTTGCTGCCCCTCTGGACCGCCATTATCAAGAAGGATGTGAAGTTCGAATGGGGGGAAGCTCAGGAGAAGGCGTTCCAACTCCTTAAATACAAGCTCACACACGCACCCTTATTATCCTTACCTAGCTTTGATAAAACTTTTGAGGTTGAGTGTGATGCTTCTGGTGTAGGAATTGGAGCCGTGTTGATCCAAGAGGGGAAGGCCACTCGCGTACTTTAGTGAGAAATTGAATGGTGCTACCTTGAACTACTCCACCTACGATAAGGAGCTCTATGCTTTGATTCGTGCACTGGAGACTTGGCAACATTACTTGCGGCCGAAGGAATTTGTCATCCACACTGACCATGAGGCGTTAAAGCATCTCAAATCTCAACACAAGTTGAGTAAGAGACATGTACGGTGGGTCAAACTTTGTGGAGTCATTTCCCTATGTGATCAAGTACAAAGCTGGCAAAACCAATGTCGTTGCCGATGCACTATCCAGGAGGTATGCCTGATTGCTCTACTTTGATGCTAAACTCCTTGGATTTGATCTCATCAAAGAACTCTATGATACCGGACTCTGATTTTTCTGCTATCTATAAGTCTTGTGCTAAGTCGGGTCAGGGTAAGTTCTTCATACATGATGGATTTCTGTATTGTAATGATAAATTGTGCATTCCGTCATGTTCTATTCGTGAGTTACTAACTCCGTTGAAGCTCACGGAGGTGGGTTGATGGGACACTTCGGTGTCACCAAAACTTTGTGTGCTTTACAGGAACATTTCTATTGGCCACGCATGAGGCGGGATGTGGAGCGAGTAGTGTCACGCTGCATTACCTGCCACCGTGCCAAATCCAAACTCCAACCCTTCGGTTTGTATACACCTCTGCCTATTCCTTCGGACCCTTGGGTTGACATTTCAATGGATTTTGTGCTTGGTCTGCCTAGGAGTAAAAGGGGTCATGATTAGTATTTTTGTTATTGTTGATAGATTTTCTAAAATGGCTCATTTCATTCCATGTCATAAGACGGACGATGCCACTCACATAGCTGATCTTTTCTTTAGGGAAGTTGTTCGTTTACATGGTGTGCCTAGGACTATTGTGTCTGATAGGGATGTTAAGTTTTTATCTTATTTCTGGAAAACTTTGTGGGGGAAGTGGGGACTAAGTTGTTATTCTCTACATCCAGTCATCCCCAGACCGATGGCCAAACTGAGGTCGTTAATCGCACATTGTCTACTTTACTAAGGGCCATCATTAAAAAGAATCTCAAAACTTGGGAGGAGTGCTTACCACATGTCGAGTTTGCTTATAACCGTACAGTTCATAGTGCTACACAGTTTTCTCCTTTTGAAATTGTTTACGGTTTTAATCCTTTGACTCCCTTGGATTTGATGCCTTTGCCTTTGTCTGAGCGTACTAACCTTGATGGCAAGAAGAAGGCCGACTTTGTCCAGACTTTGCACCAGCAGGTGAGGGCCAACATTGAAGCTCGCACCCAACAGTACCTCAGGCATGCAAACAAGGGTAGACGTCGCGTAGTGTTTGAACCAGGTGATTGGGTCTGGTTACACTGCGCAAGGAGCGCTTCCCTGTCCAGCGTCGCAACAAGTTGCTACCCCGTGGAGATGGGCCATTCCAAGTTGTGGCGCGCATCAATGACAACGCCTACAAGCTCGATCTTCCTGGTGAGTATAATGTCTCGGCTACTTTAATGTTGCTGATTTGAGCCCCTATCTTGCAGATGATGAGGTCGATTTGAGGACAAATCTTTCGCAAGAGGAGGGGAATGATGAGGAGGTTGGGAAGATCTATCCAAGTGGAGCAAATAAAGGTGCCATTTGGGGCCGATGAGACGAGCTCGCGCGAAGAGATTGAATGAGTCGCTACAAACATTGGTTCGTGCAGCTCGAGAGTCAAGTGGAGAGCCAAAGGCCATCGAGGGCCTCAACGACGCTAGGCTTGTTGTCCTCGTTTCGGCCATCACTGAAGATTAGAAGCCCATGATGCGGCTAAGGGGTCCATGGCCCATTATTACTTTAGTGGAGTGTAATAAAGAGGTCCAACTAGCTTGTGGTTTGGGCCTCAGTCGTTGTTAGTCTTGGGTCAATGTGCTAGGCCATGTGGGCCTTAGGTCCGATAGCACTTTAGTTGGGTACGGATTTAGTCCCTTCGCTGAGCTGGTCGGGGGTCTCGCTGCCCGGTCAGCGAGGCGGGGTCCAGGGGCGACGCGCCCCTGGTGGGGGCTCGGGGCAACGCCCCGGACCTTACGGGGTCTATGTTGTGGGGCTAGTGCCGGCCCACGTAAAGTTTGTTAGGTTTTAGTCACGGCTACAAATAGCCTAATGTCGTTGTTTACAAGGGTTTTTTTGGATCATTTTAATAAAAATTACATTTGAGAATTCTCTCAAAGCTTCATTGAAGCACCTTTGAATATCTTAGATTCACCTCTTAGGTATTCAACCGACTTATCAATCTAGGACCGCGCTAGGTTGTGGCGTCCTCTACAAAATACCGAGGTTCGTTGACCACGTGATCAACGGGTTTAGGTGATCCGCTGCGTTTGTTTCATCATCAACGTGAGTCCTCACCTTCTAGATCCTATCCTGTCTGTACGGGGTTGCATCACAAGGTTGGTGCCGTTCGTATCACCATATGTGTGTTAGTTGTGTATATCTGAGCATGGCTACCTTTGTGCGCTTTGAATGCATGATTTTAGTACCTCATTGGGCCGAAAGCTCACCACTCGTTCCTTTTGTTTTTCCTTACAGGGATGTTTTTGGGAAATCAAAATTTTGTGAAGCGAGTAGAGCTAGTTAGACATTCTTTTGTACTTTTGTATAGCTCCTCGACTTTAGAAACCCTAATGTGGGACTTGGACATTTTGTTTTGGATTGGAAAACCCTAGAGTGGGTTTATGTGTACATATTTTTCTCATGTATATATGATGTACTTTCTTGGAAATGTACTTGTTTATGCTGATTTAAAGTTTAGTTCGTAGTTTGGGACGCGTTCGGACGAGTTCGACGTCAAACACGGGAAAAGAAAAAATTTTGGCCGGACACTGTTCATCAGAATCCGGCCAGATCTTTGGCCGGATATGCGGCCGGATTTGGGGTGACTTTTGAAAAAAATTTTGAGTTGGTCTCTGCCTCCAATCCGGCCGGATTGTGACGTGGCAAGTACTGTTCACGTTCGTTCCGTTTTCGTTTTGCGCGCTTATTGTTAACCTTACTTCGATTATACCTTTCGAAACGTTTAGAATGGCGTGTATGCGACCGTTAGCAGTCTTGGCGAGAGATGGCAGGCAGTTCGCTAACCCTTAGGGTACGCCCTAGGGGAAGGTGGGGCTGTCACCACTATATGCCTTAATTCCAGCACTCCAAGTGTGGCAACACTACCTCCGACCCAAGGAGTTCGTCATCCACAACTGACCACGAGTCGCTCAAGTTTCTCAAATCTCAAAACAAGCTGAGTAAGAGGCATGTGCCGATGGATCTCATTCATAGAGACTTTTCCGTATGTTATTAAGTACAAAACCGGTAAGTCCAATATAGTTGCTGATGCACTCTCACGAAAGTATACACTTCTTGCTACTCTAAGATGCTAAATTGCTTGGTTTTGAGCTTATCAAGGATCTATACTCAACTGATGGTGATTTTAAGTTAGTGTTTGAAGCATGCAAGCAAAAGGCCCAAGAGAAGTTCTTCATAGCCGACCGGATTCCTTTACTACTTGGACCGATTATGCATTCCCAAATGCTCAATTCGTCAATTACTAGTTAAGAATCTCATAGTAGAGGATTAATGGGGACTTTGGGATAGCTAAAACTCTCTCAATCTTGCCAGGAACATTTATACTGGCCCAACATGAGGAGGGATGTCGAGAGAGAGGTTGCACGATGCATTCAATGCCTTCGCGCCAAATCCAAGGTAAATCCACATGGTCTTTACATGCCTTTGCCTATACCTAGTGAACCATGGGTGGATATTTCTATGGATTTTATTCTTGGTTTACCTAGGACGAAAAGAGGACATGACTCCATCTTTGTTGTAGTGGATAGGTTCTCAAAAATGGCACACTTTATTGCATGTCACAAAACTGACAATGCACCCTACATTGCTGACCTGTTCTTTAAAGAAGTAGTCCGCTTGCATGGTATTCCCCGCACTATTGTCTCTGACCGTGATGTTAAATTTCTGAGCTACTTTTGGAAAACACTTTGGTCTAAGTTAGGCACTAAGTTGTTGTTTTCAACTACTAATCACCCCCAAACTGATGGCCAAACCGAGGTAGTTAATAGGACCGTGTCTACCATGTTACGTGCCCTAATCAAACATAACTTGAGAACGTGGGAAGAATGCTTACCCACATTGAATTGCTTATAACCGTTCTACCCACTCCACTACTCAATTTTCTCCTTTTGAGGTGGTGTACGGATTCAACCCGTTAACACCACTAGATCTTATGCCTTTACCTTTGAGTGAACATGCTAGCCTTGATGGTAAGAAAAAGGCCGAAGTAGTGAGACAACTGCATGAGAAGGCACGAGCAAACATTGAGACACGCATGGAGCAATTTGCCAAACATGCAAACAAGGGACGTAGGCAACTCCTATTCGAGCCTGGAGACTGGGTGTGGTTACACATGCGCAAGGAGCGCTTCCCTGAGAAGAGGCGAAGCAAGTTGATGCCCCGTGGAGATGGTCCTTTTCAAATCCTTGCCAAAGTCAACGACAACGCCTACCAACTTGACCTTCCAGGTGAGTACGGTGTTAGCTCTACTTTCAATGTCGCTGACTTACTTCCATTTGATGTAGGTGACGACTTCGATTTGAGGACAAATCCTTCTCAAGAGGAGGGGAATGATGAGGAACCGCCAAGGACTCAAGGTATTGGCGCCGTTCTTATGCAAGACAAGAGGCCTTGTGCCTTCTTTAGCGAGAAACTGGGAGGAGCTGCCTTGAACTACCCCACGTATGACAAGGAGTTGTACGCACTTGTGAGGGCATTGGAGACATGGCAACATTACTTCCGTCCAAGGGAGTTCGTGATACACACTGATCACGAGTCATTGAAGTTTCTCAAGGGCCAACCAAAATTGAGCAAACGATATGCCAAATGGGTAAGCTTCATTGACACCTTCTCTTATGTCATTAAGTACAAGACTGGCAAAACGAATGTAGTAGCTGATGCCTTGTCACGTAGACATTCCCTGCTTGTTTTTCTTGATGCCAAATTGTTAGGGTTTGAGATGATTAAGGAACTTTATGCACATGATCTCGATTTTGGTGAAATCTATGCTTCCTGTGTTAAGAGTCCGCATGGAAAGTATTTTTTCATACTGGATTTCTATTCTATGTAGATAAGTTATGTGTGCCTAATTCGTCTATTCGTGACCTTTTGTTAGTGAGGCACATAATGGTGGTCTCATGGGTCATTTTGGTATTGTTAAGACTTTAGCAATGTTGCAAGAGCACTTTTACTGGCCCCATATGCGTAGGGATGTTGAACGCATGGTTGGTAGATGTGTTACTTGTCACAAGGCCAAGTCTAAAACAAACCCATATGGCTTGTCTACCCCATTGCCTATTCCACATCATCTTTGGGTAGACTTGTCTATGGACTTTGTCTTGGGACTACCTAGATCGCCAAGGGGTAATGACTCCATCTACGTGGTAGTTGATAGATTCTCCAAGATGGCTCATTTCATCCCTTGTCACAAAACTGATGATGCATCTCACATTGCTAACTTGTTCTTTAAAGAAATTGTTCGTTTGCATGGTATGTCTCAAACCATTGTTAGCAATAGAGATGTGAAGTTTTTGAGCTATTTTTGGAAGACTTTGTGGTCTAAGCTGGGCACTAGATTATTGTTTTCAACCACAAGTCATCCACAAAGCGATGGGCAAACGGAGGTTGTCAATCGCACACTTGGTACATTATTCAGGGCTTTGATTAAAAAGAACCTTAAATCTTGGGAAGAGTGTTTGCCGCATGTTGAATTTGCTTATAATCGAACTGTTCATAGTGCAACACACTACTCACCTTTTGAGATTGTATATGGCTTTAACCCCCTGACCCCCCTTGATTTGGTACCATTAACTTCCTCTGAGCACACAAACTTAGATGGGAAAAAGAAAGCTGAATTTGTGGGCAGGTTCCATGAAGCCGTTCGCGCAAACATTGAGAGGCGTACTCAGCAATACATCCAGCAAGCCAACAAGCACCGTCGCAAGATGACCTTTGAACCTGGAGATTGGGTTTGGCTGCACTTGAGGAAAGAAAGGTTTCCCAAACAACGCCAAAGTAAGTTGTCCCCAAGGGGTGATGGACCTTTTCGCGTGCTCCAACGTGTCAATGACAATGCCCACAAATTGGAGCTACCTGGCGAGTAAACGTGAGCGTGACCTTCAACGTCGCGGATTTGAGTCCATTCTTTGACGACGAGGATCCAGATTTGAGGATAAATCCTTCTCAAGTGGAGGGGACTGATGTGTGCACGGACCTTAGCTCAAGTAATGACCCCATTCGAGTTCCATTGGGCCCAGTCACACGTGCACGGGCCAAGCGCTTCAAGGAGTCACTCCAAACCCTTGTGCGAAACGTCCAAGACCAACAAGGAGTCCATAGGGACATTGAAGGCTTGGAAGGGGATAATCAAGTCATCTACACGATGATCCAAGCCCATGAAGAATCAAGTGGGCCTTCAAGTGGGTTGGCCGACTAGGCCCTAGGCCTTGGTACTAGGTTTTCATTTTGTTTAGAGTTGGATTAGATTGTTGAATTGAGTCATGGGCCGGTCCACCTTGTCCAAGGAGTGGCCGAACCTCCTTGCTTAGTTTTCTTAGGGTTTCATTAGTCCCTTAGCCTATATAAAGGCTCACTTTGTATGGTTAAAGGTTACGTAATTTTGATAATAAAGTTCTAGTTTGTTTCTCTTCAATTGTAGAGAGCATTCGTTCCTTTACTTGCTTTTGGCAAGGGTTCTTGAGCAATCTTGTGCTTGTCCTTGATTGTTCTACCGACCTATCCACTCGAGTAATCACCTCGATTGGAGTCGTCGTTCTACTACCTTTAATCAATTCGTGTCGTCCGTTTTGGTTCTAAGTTCCGCAGCGTTGGACAATCTCGCTAGATCCTTGGGCAAACGTGCTACGTGTCTCGAAACGCGTTGATCGAGGACCGTATCACACACGAAATGACGAACCAATCCAAGATATACTCACTGCATCCCCAATGAAATGCCAAACCCATGACGCCATATCACTCCCAGCAAACACATGATCAACCGTTTCGATATCCGGGGAATGACAACACCCACACCTGGACATGCGTTTCACACACCACTAGCATTTGGATTTTATGAGACACAACTAACTTTTGCAATCTCCGAAAATGGGAAGCCTTAGCCATACCCCTAATGTTCCAAAATAATGCATTAATCATGAGATAAAGGCTGGAATGAATTTTGCGAAGCCCTTACCGTGGAACGCAGCTCCCTATCTGATAGAAACTTCGCGCACACGCCCTTGGACTTAACCGTGACTACCTTGAAGGAATCATCGACGACCTGACGGGGCTGTTCAGACGCCTATCCAACCTCTACATCACCCACTCCATTCTTCAGTGCAGTACCCCGTGGGGAAAGGTTACCCGCTACTGCCACATACACAACTTGTGCGTGCATACCCTCCAACCCATCCAGTTCTCCTGGGGAACCTTCCATGTTTCGAGCCGCACTTCCACCTATCCGCACCTCCACACAGTTAGCCATAACCGAAGCAACTCCCATGGGTTCTTCCAATCTACTGCCCTGTGCGACACGCATTGGAGAATGCTGTCCCGGCTCCATAAGATGTGAATCCATAGCAGGTAAGGGAATCAACTCTGTTTCCTCAGCATCGTGATCCTTAATGGGTGACAACACCTTGGCAGAGGTAGAGCATGCTGTCCTAAACCCAGCAGCTGTGCTTCCAATGGTGGTGAGGCCTGTTGCTCACTGTTCGTCGCTTGCTCCTGCCCACCCGTCGGCAAATCCTTTGTGAGGACGTCCTCCCCCAATGGCCGTTTCCCCCTATTAGCATCATGCGTACCTGTCCCAACCAACTCCCTACACCCCACTGCAGCCATGTCCCTCTCTAGAGCAACATCCGCCTTAGGAGCCCAGGTTTGGCGTTGAAGTTCTGCCTGAGGCCTACCCCCCAAATCCTTCCCCATCCCCATCCGACAAGCTTGTGCCCTGTGTCCAACTTTGGAGCAAGTGGAATAGAAATCTGGAAGATTCTCATACTCCACTCGTTGCCAAAAACCCCCCCACAGACCCATTACCAATCTAGAGTTTATCTGGAAGCTCCTGCTGCAGATTGACCTCCATGCAAACTCTTGCCACGCTCGGCCTCACTAAAGCAACCGTAGAAGCATCCACTTTGAGTGATTCCCCAATCAAACGCGCAATTGAAAACAATGATCCTTTGGCAAAATAGTGAACCGGTAAACCTGGAAGAGAAACCCAAATTGGTGCAATAGGGGATTCTGTAGAGACCGAGAAAACGGGTGACCATTTAAAGATGCGCATAATAAAACCCTGGAAATTCCACACCCCACGAAGCCAGTGCCGTAAGTAGTCCTCCTCCAAGGTGAACATGATCAAGACACGCCTAGGATCAAGCAACCCAAGGCAATATACATCCTTGAAACTCACAGCCTAAAACAACTTCTGGGGCTCCTCCATGCTCGGCCGGCCCTTAGAGAATTTGCCTACCAGCGTGAGCTTGAATGGTGCTGAGAGTGTCATGACATCCTCATCTGAGAAGAACACGGCAGGCTTACCCTTGAAGGATGAGGGTTCTTTCACCACTTCAACCAAAGGCGAGAGCGGAGCAAACGAACTGGATACCTCTCGCGTCACTGGTTTCGGAAGTTGCGATAAGATTTCAACAAATGATTTGGTGGATGGAGACGCGAGCCCTCTAGCATTGTGCTGGAGGGCTGACTGCCCAGCCATGGTAGAGAGATCGGATAGCCGCAGCTCTAGCAATCGCAAACCCTAGCAGTCGTAAAAAAAAAAACTCAAGCAGCTATATTCATTAATGAAGAGATAAATGAATTTCTTGAACTGGGTCTTTGTCTGGTGTATGTAACTATATTAGAATGACTGGATTGGGGTATGTCATTTATATTTGGATTTTCATGGATTTCAAGTTTTACATCTGGTTTTATATTTATCATCATTTTATTTATATTTATGTAAATGTATTTTCAGAGTCGCTCATCTTATCTTAGAAATATGTTCGATTAAATTCTTAATGTTAGTCTTATGTCATTTTTCTACGGATCTTTCTTCAGGATTCTTATCTAATTTTCTTTTATTAGCTAAATTTCTTATTTTAAATTTTTGTATATCCACAACTTAGTTTTGTGTACTTCAAGTAAATCTCATTCTATTTTTAAATTTCCAGGTTCTAATAATTTGTATTGTTCCGAACTCATGTATGGGTTTTTATTAAATGTAAATTTCTTTTTCTTACAACGTTTTTCAAATTTTGTTTTTCTATTTCTAATAATATATTTAATGCTTCTATTATAATTTCTTCAATAGGGTTTTTATTTATAAAATTTCTTACTTTATTTATTTTTGCTTTTAATGCTTAATCTCTACTAATATATTTTTGACATTCTTGACAACATGTTATTCTTTTTGGCTTATTCACTGTTCATCTAAATGATCATTTCTATCTCTCTAGTGACAAGTAGAAGGCTGACAATTATTTAAAAGAACATGAATCCATCTACCTTCATATAAAATTCTTTCTTTTAATTCTTGTAATTGATGGGCATACTTTCTAATAAATAATAATATAGCATCACTTATTGAACATTCTTTAAGGTTAAGGAGAAGAATATTGTGACGACCCCACCTCCTTCCTAGGGCATACCCAAGGGGACCGCCTGCCCAACTTAAAGTTAGTGTGAGTTAGGGTTTTGGTGCATTGTGGTAGTGTGATCAATTGGTGAGGTGTGTGTACTCAAATTTGGTGGATAAGAGCGGATATTAAATAGAAGGAAGTATATGATTAAAAGTGCTAAGAGTACATTAGTGAATCATAAGTTAAAACAAAAATACAAGAGAATTAAGGAAATTGATACGAACTCGATTCTCCAAGGACCGCTCGAAAAGAAATCGAATTGATCAGGCAGCGGAAGGATCTATCTTGATCAGGTTATGGGTACAAAAGACGAATTCTAAACCAATCAAGGACAGTTCGAGATTGTTTAGAACGGTAGAATGGCGCTACAATTCAACATGGTCTTGAATTGATAAGTCAAAACTTGAACAAAGGAGATTCGACTCACTTTGTATCAAGGAACAAGAAAGAGAAAACTCTCAATTTTTATTCATAATATTCTTCCCCTGAAAATATCATAAGCTTGGCTATTTATAGCCTTACAAGACTCAAAACCCTAATCTAAATTGGAAACAATACAAGTTTCCTTATTTGACTTGACTTCTAAACTTGAAACAACTTCCTAAATAAATTTGGAAGCAATTAACTACTTTCCTAAAACTCTAATTCAACTAGAATAGGAAACTAACTCAAATAGGGTTAACTATGGTCAACATGGCCTTAGCCTTTATTCCCCTTATTAAGGACTCAAAAATAACTCAAGACTAACCCTAATTAACTAACAATATTTGCTGAAAACTTAATTAAATAAATAACAAGAAATAAGCATGACAAATCTTCAATTTTTTTTGAGCCCGACTGCACCATCAACCATCAAACGAATTTCCTTGAACTTGAAAGGGAATCCAAATCTTCATGTTCTCATCAGAAATAGGCCTGAACCGACGCGCGCCGTTTGTTACTGGTCGAAGATGCCACTTGACCAAGACTTTCTTTCCCTAATCTTCTTATTTTCCTTTTCATTTTTCTTTCCCTAATTTTCTCTAGGGTTGGCCGAAATTCTTGACCAAGAAAGAGGGAAAAAGAACAAAAAGAGGAAAAATGGTGGCTTGCCAAGTGTTGGCAATCAAGGGCCTTGTTTGACCAAAAGCTTTCTTCCATCTTTATTATCCAAGTGAACCAAATTCCCTTCATTTTCTTTTCATCTTGGCCGACCAAAGAGAGGGAGAAAAAAGAGAAGAGAGCTTCAAGTTTCATCTTCATTTTGCCTTGCTTGAGTGAGAAATCAACAAGAATCACTAGTTTAATCCGAACAAAGTTGCAACAAGGAGCTAAGGAAGCTTGTAGTGGAGTTGCTTGGAGAGGAAAGCCTTGGTTTTTCACTTTCTCTTGGAGCTTTGAAGGTATTAAGTTGGAAAACTTTCTTTCACTTTCTTATCTTGCAATTTATTGGGAAGATGACTTGAAATTGGAAGTTTTATGGAAGATAACCTAGATTTGTGAAGATTAGTGAAATTCTAGCCTAGGGTTTTACTTTTTTAGCCTTGTTTCCTATTTTTCAGCTATGGTATGATGGTATCTAGCTTTGTTATGGACTTGTATGAAGATTTGTAACTTTATTGTGACTTTTAAGTTTCCAAATAGGAATTTTCAGCTTTAGTAGAGAATTTTCCAGCCTTGAGATGTGATGTTTATATGTTAAAGATGAGCTTAAATTAGTTGGTTTTGTAGCCTAGTATAAGAACCCCTTTTACTCTATAACTTGTGGAATTGATTTGGGATGATTTGACATGAAACTTAGTTTGGAAAATTTGAGGAAAAGTTAAGGAAAAATAGGGGAGGTGCTGCCCATTTTTCTTCTTGTGGAGTAAGTGAGTGAATGTGGAAGTATGGGTGTGATTTGTGATTGATTTGGACTTGGTTTATGATGCGAATGAGCAAGCTGGCCGTGGTGTTCACATAGGCCCGTTACACGTGCACAAGTTAAGAGGTTCAAAGAGTCACTTCAAGCCTTAGTTCATGCCATATAAGCTCAAGAGAAACCAAGCTCAAGCATTGAAGGAATTGACTTGGAGGATCCTTGCAAGACTACCAAGATATTGCTTACAATTGAAGGCGCAAGTGATCAAGCCTTAAAGGGAGGATTGGGCCTCGATTAAGTAGCTCTTGTTGAGCTTAGCTTCGGCCATGTGGGCCTTAGGTCCAATAGTACTTTAGTTAGTCATTAAGTTAGTTAATTAGTAGGTTAGCTTTCGGCCAAGAGAGACCCAATGGGCTAGCCGAATTTCCTTAATATGTTCCAAGTTCTGTTAAGGTTAGACAAGGCTATAAATAGCCCCAAGTCATTGTTTACATTCAGTTTTACGATATTATTAATAAAATTCCAGAATTTCGTCTTCCATTAAGGCAAATTCCTTTAGCTTGTGGAAGCTAAGTTGAACATCCTAGCGTGGTTCCTAGGTTGTTTATCGACTTATCAATCAAGCACTCACCCTTAATTGTGGCGTCCTCTACCGTTGAATCCGTTCTTGAGTGGTCCAAGTTTGGGTTCAATTCCATCCATTCATTACCCAACGTGTCCTCTACGATCTAATCTTTGCTTCCGCGCTCATATCAGTTTACTTAAGGATGTTTAAGTTGACCTTGATGGTGACTTATAAGCTGAAATTTTGCCAAAGGTGTACAATTCTCAAAGACAAAGTAACGGCCACTTTAAACAAGATTTTCTAGTTGCTTATACCAAGTTGCGAACTTGAAAGTTCTAATCGTTTCTTTACCAAAACCAAAAGAGCGGGCACGTATTTTCTAGGGTTTATTAAGTATTACGATTACTACTTAAATGAGTTCTATTTACTTGATTTTTTTAAGCGAAGGTCATATATTTTGAAACCCTAATTGATTACAAGTTGTTACATGACATTTTGTCGCAGATTTTGACTCTAGCCAGGAGGCTGGACCTGAGCTTGATTTTGAATAGCAGTAAATCATTGGTGAGTGTTTCAAATTGCATGACTGAACTTGATACTTGATGCAATGCTTTGTAAATGTGATTGGATAGTACTTGACTTGTTTGATTGGGCAAGGGTGTACTTTATCGCACTTGCCATAATGTGACTTATTCCTATGCATTGGTTATAATTGGTTTGATATAAATGTGTATGACTTGAATACTGCCTGGGATCCCAACCCTATTGGTTAGTTGGTTGAATCGAGCTAGTAAGGGCTTGGTCGAGGTGACTAGCAAACCATAGGTACTGTTTATTGTTCATTGTGAAATCCACTAGATGTGGTCCACTGGATTCGGTATACTCAAATATTACCACCACAGTTAATATTGGAGTTCAGGCCCGGTAGGGGGTTTGATTGGTGGATGGTGATTGGAGTTAAGTGGTGCTCTACTAGACTTGTTATACCACCTCGAAGTTGACGGAGGGTCCAACTGCTTCTTGGCAAGCTGCGGCTGAGTTAACTCGCAAGAGCGACCTGTATCCTTATACTTGGAAATGTTTGAATCCCTGATTAACTAGTTGCTTATAGTGTTATTGTTTATTTTCACACTTTGAGATTTCAAGTTTTCTATACTGACCAACTTGGTTACTTCTTTTGATGCAAACATGATGAACCAGTACCCTTCCAAAAGAGTTGCGATCTGCCCAACTCGTATTGATCACTTTGCTCCAGCTTATTGAGTCAAACGAAGAGTAATTTCATTAGTAATTTCTAAAGTTATTAAAGTCATTTGTTTAGTCTGTTAAGCAAGGTATATTTGTCATTTATCTTGCTGATTTAGTTATTGATTTTAGCTTAATAATTTCGGCCAAACACTGCCTTATCATGGCCGAACCATAGTCTTAATTTTAGGGTCTAGATTGAGTCCAATTAGCTTTAGGTTTTAGTCATTGTATGGCTATATATAGCCAAGGCAGGAGACCTTCAAAATCAGTTTTCAATCAATTAAATTGTGAAGTTTTCACTTTTCTCTTTCTAAGAGAGCTTCTTTGAAATATTTGAGAATCTTTCTCAAAGTTATTCAAGTGAACTTATCAATCAAGTAACTCCTTGGTTGTGGCGTTCCTCTAACCTATAGTTTGGTTCGCGTAATTCGTTAAGTAGCGGGTTGAGATAGTATCAATAGTGTTCGCTACTTCGGGGATTAGATTGGGTTGAATTTCCGCTGCCAAGCCGTTGGTGTAAGTTGTTTAGATCATGTCCAAGTGTAGATCACATCAATTTGGTAATCAGAGCTAGTCGACAACCACCAGGTTATGTCCTTCTTTTCTTTTGTGTCGAATCATATAGTCTTGTCTTTTCAAATCTGATTTCGTGTGTCTTCAAAAAAAAAGGGGGTCACTGTTCATTGTACTGTTCACCGTTACTGTTCATCCGCGGTTACTGTTCCGACCAAAAAAAAGAATTTCTGGATACGTTGTCTTGTCTCTTATTGTTGAGTTTCTTGAATCTTGAATTCATCTAAAGTCACAAAAAAAATCTGATCTTGGTTGTTCTTGGAAATCCGAAGTTGTTTCTTGTGTTTTGTGTCAAGATTGTGGTTGGATTGTATTGTTCTTGAAATTCTTGATAAAGAACCTTGAATTTCTGGAATTTCTTGAGTATAATTCTTGAACTTTTGGGGTAGAAAGTTAGTGATATGATCCGGATCCTCCCCTACTCTAGTCCATGAAGATTTCGCATGGTCAAGTTTCACATGAAGCAAGAGCTCGTGCGAAGAAGATGCGTGAATCCTTCAAGCCCTTGTATGCACTATCCAAGAGAGAGTTGGAGATGATTTAAAGATCATTGAAGGCTTGGAGAATGAAGATTCGACAATATACACCTTGCTCCAAGTTGAAGAGTCAAATGAAGGCTAGTTGCTTAAGGAGACCGAGGGCACTTTAGTCATTTAGTCACTATTTCGTTACTTATTTCTTGTTAATAAAGTCGGCCAAACAGCCTTCTAGTGGCCCGAACATTAGATAGCAATCTAGTCATTATTTCGGCCCAAAAGCCTAGCCTAGCCGAGTTAGGGTTTTTCCAAGTCACTTTAGGTTGTCAAGTGTATGGCTATATATAGCCAAGGCAAGAGACCTTCAAAATCAGTTTTTGAATCAATAAAATTGTGAGTTTTCACTTTTCTCTTTCCAAGAGAGTTTCTTTGAATATTTGAGAATCTTTCTCAAGTTATTCAAATGAACTTATCAATCAAGTAACTCCTTGGTTGTGGCGTTCTACTACCTATAGTTTTTGCTAATTTGTTAAGTAATGGGTTGAGATAATATCAATATTGTTCGCTACTTCGGTAGAAGAACGCCACAACCAAGGAGTTACTTGATTGATAAGTTCACTTGAATAACTTGAGAAAGATTCTCAAATATTCAAAAGAAACTCTCTTGGAAAAGAGTAGGTGAGAAACTCATGAAAATTGTATTAAAATTCTGACCACTTGCATGAATAAGACCAGGGCTATATATAGCCTTACAATGACTAAAACCTAAACCTAATTGGACTCAATCTAGACACTAAAATTAAGGACTATGGTTCGACCATGATAAGGCAGTGTTTGGCCGAAATTATTAAGCTAAAATTAATAACTAGATCAGCAAGATAAATGACAAATATACCTTGCTTAACAAGACTAAACAACGACTTTAATATCTTCAGAAATTACTAATGAAACTACTCTTCGTTTGACTCAATAAGTTGGAGCAAAGTGATCAATACGAGTTGGGCAGATTGCAACTCTTTTGGAAGGGTACTGGTTCATCATGTTTGCATCATTCGGGGATTAGATTGGGTCAAATTTCCACTGCCAAACCATTGGTGATTCGTTGTCTAGATCGTGTCAAGTGAGTATCACATCAGATCCTCTCCCCCCATTTCCGACACACAAATTTCAGCTCCTTGTCTTGCATTCTTGCTCCACAAAAGCTCTCCAAATTTGCTTCTTGTCTTGGGTCTTCATACAAGCTTGGAAGGTGACTTGATCAAGGAAGAAACTTGGTGATTTAAGAGCTCAAATTCTAGTGTTTAGTCTTCATTTTGGCAGCAAGGTAATCATCCAAGAAACCCTCAACTTTTCCTCTCAAATCTTAGTAGTAAGTTAGTTTAGTTAGTTTAGTTGTTGGGTTGTTGATGGGTTCACAAGAACCTTGACATTAGGTAGTGGACTTGAGGTGGCTTGATAGATAGAGGCCTTGAGGATTTTGTGTGTTTATTTGCTTAGTTGTTACTTGCTTTGATGAGATATGGTGTAGTTTGAGTTGGAAAGTTGGAAAGAAAGCTAGAGGAATGAAAGTGCATGCTGTCCGAATTTTGTCCTGTTGAAACCTTCATGTTAATTTCGAAATTTTGATGTTATTTTGGTGCAATAATGCTTGATACATGTTGGTGGTTGTGTGTATGAAATATCTCCCAAAAAGCTTTTATATTAGTTGGGGTAAAGTGGAGTGAAAGTGAGGAAGAAATCTGGAATTTTTCTGATCAGGTGACCCCAACCAGTGTTCACTTTTTGGTCATAACTTTTTGTCTGAGAGTTGAAATCCAGTACTGTTTGTGGCATCCGAAACTAGACTCCGAGAGCTTTCTATTGGTATAAAATACATCTCCTAATTCGTTTGCTATGAGCCGTAGTGATCAGGCAAAGATGATTGAATTTCTTCACTGCATTCACCCGAGAAACAGTCTTAGCTGCAGTTTGTAGCTCAATTTTGCCTATCTTGCAAAACGAATTTTAAGACAGTTCCTTCTAGTGATTTTTAGAATTTTGAATCTAGTTTCCAATGCCATAAACTAAACTAAATTTCGAGTTACGTAGCTCTAGTTATGATCAGATTCTTAAACTCTGTCAAGTATGTCAGAACTAGAATTTTGTAAAACAGGTCCTAAAAATCAGTTTTCTTAGAACTGTTGTATCTTGGTGTAGAAAGGTCCGAATTGAGTTCCGTTTGTTGTATTTGAAACTAGGTTTGGAGTTTTAATTGTGGTATAAATTCAAGGGCTGATTCCATCTCTACGAATTTTTCCGAATTTCCAAACTTCACTGAATTTGCAAGCCTGTTTTGCTCTGTCCTGTCTAGAACAGTGACTTTGAGCTAAAATTTGAATGACTTTGAATTAGAGTATGAGAAAAGTGTTTTCTAGAACGTTTTAGTGCTTTGAGTCTAGTTTCCAACGGTATAAAGTTTTCAATTTTTGGACTTACGAAACTCGAGATACGATTTTTCCAAGTACTGTCGTACCAACCTGGAAATTTTCTGTTTTCAAACAAATACTCCTTTTAAGAACTTTCCACCTTCCTTTGCGATTGTTGGACTGTTTTAGGTGTAATTTCGTGGTTGAATACACGGTTCCTTTATAACTTTAAACTTTCATTTCAAATCTTGGTTTCCGAAGGTTAAACCTCTCTTGATGCATTTTCTTGGTCATATAACTCCCTTGATTTATAGCACCTCTCTTCATACTTGAATTAGAGATTTCAACCCCTATCCTTATGGCCTCGATTTCCATGAGTTTGAACTCTAAAAAGGGAGCGTTTTGACTAGAGTAATTCTTGGTGAATTTCACTAGTTTTATACTTGAACCTTGGAACCTTAGCCTTGACATTTACAATGAAATGAGTGGAGTTTTGGATGAGTTTTGACTCCATTAGTTTGAAAACGTGAACTGATGTGTGCACCCCAAGTAGTGACCCAGTTCGAGTTCCATTGGGCCCGGTTACACGTGCACGGGCCAAATCCATTTAAAGGACTCTCTTCAAGCCCTTGTGCGAAATGTTCAAGACCAACAAGGAGTCCATAGGAACATTGACTACAAAATGATCCAAGCCCATGAAGAATCAAGTGGGTCTCCAAGTGGGAAGAATCAAGTGGGCCTCCAAGTGGGAAGAATCAAGTGGGCCTCCAAGTGGGATGGCCGACTAGGCCCTAGGCCTTAGTACTAGGTTTTCATTTTTTATTAGAGTTGGATTAGATTGTTAATTGAGTCATGGGCCGGCCCACCTTGTCCAAGGAGTGGCCGAACCTCTTTGCTTATTTTTTTAGGGTTTCCTATATAAAGGCTCACTTTGTACGGTTGAAGGGGGACGCAATTTTGATAATAAAACACTTAGTTTTGTTTCTCTTCCATTGAGAGATTCGAATCCTTTACTTGCTTTTGGCAAAGGTTTTGAGCAATCTTGTGCTTGTCCTTGATTGTTCCACCGACCTATCCATTTGAGTAAACACCTCGATTGGAGTCGTCGTTCTATCGCCTTTAATCAAATTGTGTCGTCCGTTTTGATTCTAGGTTCCGCAATCCAAGCGTTGGACAACCTCCCTAGATCCTTGGGCAAACGTGCTACGTGTCTCGAGACGAGTTGATCGAGGACCGTATCAGTTGGCTTCAGAGCTTAGGTGGAGGTATTCTTCGTTATATCCTTGTTTTCGTAGTTGTGTCGTTAGGGTTATAGTATATCCGCTGCATTACTCCAAAAAGAAAAAGAAAAAAAATCGGTACTGTTCATCCGCGGGTACTGTTCATCCGAACACAAAAATCTGTTTGGGTGTTGTCTTTTTTGTGTTTTCTATCCAAATTTCATTCTTGGATCTTGTGTTTGGGTTGTTAGGGTTTAAAAACAAGAAAAACAAAAAAAAATTGCGACAGCTAGGGTTTCGTTTGCGGCTAGGGTTCTTGTGCGCTAGGGTTTTTCTTTGCGCAAATCTGTCCAAGCTGTCTTTGAGTCTTCCAAGTTGTTTTACTTGTTTTCCAAATCTGATTTGTGGTTAACTTGGTTGGTATTTGTGAATCTTGAGGGAAACCTACAAGAATCTAGGGTTTCTTGAGTTTCTTGAAATCAATCTTGAAGCTCTTGAAGTTCTTGATGAGTTCTTGCAAGATCTTGGAGTTTGATCATTGATTGTGGAAAAAAAATCACGGCTGACCAGATTCTTGTTGGTACATTCGGCTAAGAACTTGTGCCGTTTGTTAAGTAAAAAAAAAACAGAATCGAAAGAAAAGAAAAGAAAAAGAACCCGATTGGCAAGAAACAAAGAAAAACAAGAGAGGAAAGTGAATCTTATTGCCAAAACACTTCATTACATCTTACTTCCAATACCGAAACAGAAAATTAACAAGGGAAAAGAATTCAAAAGTTTTGACCCACCACCTCTTGGGGTTGTTGAATTTCTTGTTTCTTGGGAACTTGTTTCACCTTTCGAATAAACATCTTTTTGTATTCCCTTGCGGTGGTGAAGGGTTTCCTTGGTTTGGGAGTAAATTTCTTGGGAAAATCTTGAGTAACCCGTTGGTGGGGAGCTTGAGTAAGATTGCTCGCATCTTCTTGTTTAGACTCCATAGCCGAAACTGCTTTGAGCATTAAAATCAGAAAAAAAATCCGAATTGTTCTTGGTTGTTGTGTGTGTGCAAGTGCCGGTTGGGGTGGAGGGTTTTAATAAGCCAACCTCCACTGACTTGAGAAGAGAATTTTGGATTTGAGATTACTTATCATGACTTGAATAAAAAACGACCCTCGAGCTCTCTTTGAGCGTTATTTCAACGATTTAGCGGGAAAAGTTTCTTTAACTTGACTCGAACTTGTGACCTTG
This sequence comes from Coffea humblotiana, assembly GCA_023065735.1. Taxonomy (NCBI): domain Eukaryota; kingdom Viridiplantae; phylum Streptophyta; class Magnoliopsida; order Gentianales; family Rubiaceae; genus Coffea; species Coffea humblotiana. Next base: position 23,090 of record JACYVW010000232.1, on the reverse strand, counting down.
AGAGTGGGTAGCGAGAAAATGTCTTTCTTTTTAACCTTGGTCGAGCACCTAGGTAATTATGATTGTACATGTCTCAGGTGGTCACGAAGATGCCGAAGAGCTCGTCTGACTTCTCGCTTCACTCTTGTTTTGCCCTTGACTTGTGGTGAGTGTCGAGTGCATGTTCAATGCTAATGTGATTGAATTGATATTTGTACAAGTGCTATGTGATACGTGAATTTGCCGAGGCGAGGGTGTATTTCATCGCCCTCGTACTCTCTTTCTTGTGATTGAATGATACTTGTTAAATGAATACATGACTTGCACTTGTACTTGACATGTTTTAACTCGTGAGCACTGAGCGGTTAGATGTATCACGCCCTATTTTGGGTGGGAGGTACCGCTCATCCCGACTCAATGCTATAATCGAGTCTAAGTCGATTGGAGCGTTGTCTCATCGACCAATCATGCTTGCAGGGACGCCCCAATTCATTGGCTAACCTTGTAACTCGAACTGGCAAGGGCTTGGTCGAGGAGCTTGGTGAACCTTGGGAAATATTGTAGGTTGATCTTTTGAGATCTCGCTAGGCATACTTGAATAGTATCGCCACTTTATACATGTTTGGTTCCGGATCCGAGTGAGTGTTAGGTGGGTGGAGGAAGTAAGTGGAGCACTACGGTCGTGTTACTACTTGGGTTGACGGAGGGTCAACCCCAGATGGCTCAAATTGAACGAGACGTGGAAATAGCTCCTGAGAGCTCCTGTATCCTCCTTGTGTGTTAATTCCAACTTGTGCACTTAAATGAAATGTCATGTTTAAAAATTGTTTAAAGCATGTTATTTGAGTGATTGGTGTTACTTGCTTGCCTGTTTATTTTCTTGGCCTCACTGAGCGTTCGCTCATCCCTTTAAGTTTGTTTTCCTTAGCAGGCTTTGGAGGTGGATTGGAGGTTCTAGACTAGCGACTTGGTGGACGCTAGTATACCTTTTGTATGAACTTTTGATGGCTCTTTAAGTGTAATTTTATTTTTGTTGGTTGGTGGATTGTAATCGTAATTGTTAACCCTAAAAGTTATGGCTTGTATATTCGAAGTACTTTTATTTAAGTCGATGGTTGTTGTGACTTTATATTAAGTTTGAACGAATGCGTGAGTCCTGACGAGAGTTGGGCAGGCGTTCCGCTGATACCCTGGGGTTCGCCCTAGGGAGAGGTGGGGGCGTCACAGGCTAGGATCACTCTCAAGAGATATTCCAAAATGGTTACGAAGGCATGTAGGAATTTCGAGGACGAAATTCTTTTAAGGAAAAGAGAGTGTGAGGACTTGAAAAAAATTATTTTATATTCTTCTTATAAATTTTCCTTATTTCGTTCTAGAAAAAAAAACTAATTTACATTCTCTTTTATACTAATTTACTTACCCTAATTTTGTGAATACTTTAACGATTGAGTTGAGAGTTTTATCTTTTCTTTTCTAAATTGGTGCATGTTAAGTCTCATAGTGCATTGTGATAGTGTGATTAAGTGGTAAGGTGTGTAATAAATTTGGTGAACTAGAGGGAGTTTTGTGCAAAAACGATTATGTGATAAGAGGTGTTAAGAAAGGATTGGAGGGACACTAGATATTTGGAGCTTTAGAGACAATTGTATAGACATGGCTTGGATTCTTGGCAAGTGTCACTCATCCACTCAACTTTGACCAAAGACTAAACTTGATAATTATCCAACTAAGCTTCCATCCATCACACTTTCTTCTTCTTTTCCCCTTGCTTGACCGATTCTAGAGAGAAGAGAGGTGAGAGGTCTTTCTTCTTCATTTTCCAACCAAGAGAGTAGGAAAACAATTGAGGGCAAGCTGAGAAATTTCTCTTGTCTTGCCATCATTTCAGCCAAGAGACTAGAGGAAAAGCTGCAGGATTTTTCCTTGTCTTGCTCCAACCTTCCAGTTGAGAGTGAGAGAGAGAGAGCTTGAAATCCTTGCCCTTTCTTCCTTGTCTTGTAGCCAAGAGAGCCCTTACCTCCTTCCATCTTTCCCCAACAAATCAAGAAGAGAAAAGCTCCAACATTTCAAGCTTGTTCCAGCCAAGAAATTGAGTGGTGAGTGAGAAGTTTTGTTCCTTTTCTAAGCCTTGAAACTGAGGAGGAAACTTGAGGGGAGCTTGAGGGATTTCATCCATGACCAATTTCACAACCAATGGGAAAGAGCTTGAGAAAGATTGGAGAAACTTTGCTCCATCCCTCTTGTTGCAGCCCAGAGAAAGAGAGAGTTGAGAGACCAAGAGAAAACTTGAAGCTTCCGTCCTTCTTCAACCGTGGAACACCAGCTAAGAAACAACAAACAACTTACAACTCATCCTAGCTAAGAGTCATGGGGAAGAAAGAGAAAAATATCTTCTTGTCTGGCCAGCCTTGATTCTTCAATTTTCAGCTTCAATTTCTTGAGGAAAAGACGTAAAAAGGGCTGTAAATCCTTCCTTCTTCCATGCCTTTTTAAGCTTTAAGGATGTGAGTTGAGTTTGGGCAGAAAAGAGTAAGTTTTGGTGAAGAAAAGTTTCAATTTTCTTGCTGGAAATTCTGCTTAGCTGATGACAGCTTTATTGTGGTAGTTGATGACAGATGTTGTGAAGTTTTTTGGTGAAATGCTTGGCTGAAATAAGTATGCACTAGAAACAGATTTTTGCTAATTGTTTCATTTTATGTTGGATATATGATATGTTGCGTATTTGGTATTGTCAAACAAGTGAAAGCTTGAAACTTCGGGTGACAGTCACCTTTGGACAGTTTTATTAAAATGATCATAACTTAGTGTAGAAAAATGAATTTGAGTGCCGTCAATTGCGTTTGAAACTAGGCTCAGAGAACTTTCTAACGTTATAAAATTTGAGCTATGGTTATATATGCACCATAAAATCGGCAAAATTGACTACAAATTCTGCCCTGCACAAGTAAAAACTGGAATGTTGTAGTAACTTGCGACTCAAGTTGGACCGATTTATGAACTGAATCTCTTTGAGGCATCTTCTAAAGATTGTTAGTGCTTTGAGTCTAGTTTATAATGGGGCAAGTTGCATGATTTTTTGACATTTATAACTCAAGTTATGATTTTTCAAAGTAATGATGCTTGCTGGAATTTTTTGTTGGAACTTGTAGGAAAGAAGCTAAGATTTTTCCAACTTTATATCCAAAAATTTGGCTGTAAATTGACATATCTTGACTCCATATATCTTAAACACTTCAATCTTAGCAAGAAGGTGAGTTTTTATGATGAAAGTCTTGGCTTTTGTGGCTAGAATTCTTGTTTGGAGGACCGCATGGCCCCTGGAAAACTTGCAGCTTAGCCAATGATGAATATTCTAGTTTGACCTAGGTATTTTGGTGAAAATTGACTGAAAAATCATGTTGTGTACCTTGTGTATGTTGTATTATGGTTGTATGAAAGTTTTCTTTGGTGAAAATTCGATTAATGGGGTTGAACTAAGGATAAAATGACTGATGAACTATATACTAGCTTGATAATCGGTTTGATGGAGCATCAACTGTGATTTTGGTCTAAAATTGGAATGTGATGAGAAGTTTTTGCTGGATTTCGAAGCTACATAAGCTTATTGCAATGTTTATGTGAATACATGTCGAATTTGGTTGATGTTTGATGCATTAAATAAAATGTTGGTGAAGATATATGGCTGGAAACTTCAATTTTGAACCTGAGAATGCTGTTATGTGTTCCCAAGCTTAGATTTCATCTTGTAACCTAAAATTTATGCATATATTGTTCAAAAAATCTATATTCCCCTATTTTACTCAGTATATTGTGATTGTCCTGTTTTGGAGGAAAAACTTCCGGCCATGAACCATGGTTAAACTTCGACCTTGCTTGTGACAAATGGATGCTGTTTTACTAAAAATTTATTGCTTAAATCGAGAACATGTAGCTACCATTTTTTATGTGATTCCTTGAGCCACGGGCACCAAGGAGACGACATACGGAAGCAAAACCCTAGATCTTAGAGGACACGTTGCGATGGGATGGACTCGATGATGTGTGCACGGATGGCGGCCTTGACTCAAGCTTTCATAGAGACATTGAAGGCTTGGAAAGGGATAATCAAGTCACCTACACGATGATCCAAGCCCATGAAGAATCAAGTGGGCCTCCAAGTGGTATGGCCGACTAGGCCTTAGGTCGTAGTGCTAGGTTTCTATTGTTTTGAGTTAGATTAGCTAGTTGCATCGAGTCATGGGCGGGCCCACCTTGTCCGAGGAATGGCCGAACCTCCTTTGCTACTTTTCTTAGGGTTTCATTAGTCCCTTAGCCTATATAAAGACTCACTTTGTACGGTCAAGGGGGACGCAATTTTGATAATAAAATACTTAGTTTGTTTCTCTTCCAATTGAGAGATTCGAATCATTTACTTGCTTTGGCAAGGGTTCTTGAGCAATCTTGTGCTTGTCCTTGATTGTTCTACCAACCTATCCACTTGAGTAATCACCTCGATTGGAGTCGTCGTTCTACTACCTTTAATCAATTTGTGTCGTCCGTTTTGGTTCTAGGTTCCGCAATCCAAGCGTTGGACAACCTCGTTAGATTCTTGGGCAAACGTGCTACGTGTCTCGAAACGCGTTGATCGAGGGCCGTATCAGTTGGTATCAAAGCTTAGGTGGAGGTATCTTTCATTATATCCTTGTTTTTTTTCGTAGTTGTGTCGTTAGGGTTTTTGGTATTTCCGTTGCATTACTCCAAAAATCGATACTGTTCATCGGATACTGTTCACCGTCACTATTCATCCGACTCTGTTCATCCGCAGGTACTGTTCATCCGAACACAAAAATCTGTTTGGGTGTTGTCTTTTTTTGTGTTTTCTGTCCAAATTTCGTTCTTGGATCTTGTGTTTGGGTTGTTAGGGTTTAAAAACAAGAAAAACAAAAAAAAAATTGCGACGGCTAGGGTTTCATTTGCGACTAGGGTTCTTGTGCGCTAGGGTTTTTCTTTGCGCAAATCTGTCCAAGCTGTCTTTGAGTCTTCCAAGTTGTTTTACTTGTTTTCCAAATCTGATTTGTGGTTAACTTGGTTGGTATTTGTGAATCTTGAGGGAAACCTACAAGGATCTAGGGTTTCTTGAGTTTCTTGAAATCAATCTTGAAGCTCTTGAAGTTCTTGATGAGTTCTTGGTAAGTTCTTGCAAGATCTTGGAGTTTGATCATTGATTGTGGAAAAAAAAAATCACGGCTGACCAGATTCTTGTTGGTACATTCGGCTAAGAGCTTGTGCCGTTTGTTAAGTAAAAAAAAAAACAGAATCGAAAGAAAAGAAAAGAGAGAGTTCGGGTGGGGCAAGAAGGACAACAAGAAAAGGAAAATTTTTGGTTCTTTTATTGCCAAAACAACCACCATTACATCTTGTTCCAAGTCCAAAACAGAAAATTACACAAAGAAAGCAATCAAAAGTTTTGATCCACCACTTCTTGAAGTTCTTGTTTCTTGGAAGCTTGTTTTACCTTGCGAGTAAACATCTTTTTGTACTCCCTTGCGGTGGTGAAGGGCTTCCTTGGTTTTGGGGTGAATTTCTTGGGAACTTGAGTAGGGTTGTGTGCATCACCTTGTTGATTCTCCATTGTTGAGAGAGAAGGACCGAATTATCTTGAGTTTTGGTCAAAGAAAGCCAAGGCTGATTCTGATTTTTGTGGGAGTGTGAGAACCCGAAAAATTTTCACATTTTCAATTATTATTTTATTTCTTTGCCTACATTTTATACTGTCCTTTGAAAATATTAAATGTTTTATACATTTTACAAGTCAGTACAATTTTAAATCATTTTCCTAGTATAAGTTAATGTACGTGAATTTGAAGTGCATTTTTCGATGTGGGACCCGCTAGTGCGATATAATTTTTGCCGATTAGGTGACGAAATATTAAGTGATATTATTTTCCATAGTATTAGGAGATAATTAGAGGTTAATTAGCTAAATGAATTATTGGAGGAGAGAAGATAAGTTTGGAACCTTCAAGATGCCAAGTGTCATGCTTCCATTGGATGATGGACTTTTGACCCAAGATATTAACCTTTACTAAAACAAATTTTGACCAAAAATTCATTCCATTTTGCACCCTCTTGGCCGGCCCTTTGGTGAAGAAAAACAAGAGAGAGCTCTTCCAATTTTAGCTTCCAAACTCACTTGAATCTTGAGTTTTAACCAACCAAATTTGAAACCCTTCCATACAAGTGATTACTTCCATACAAGTGATTACTAAGGGAGTCTAAGGACTTTGGTGGAGTTGTTTTGGAGGAGGAAAGTCTAAGCTACCATTTTCTTTGAGGTAACTAGTTCCTAACTCTTGATTCTTGTGGTAAAACTTATGATTGATGATTGGAAGTTGAATATAATTAGCTAGGAACTGATTTGGATGGCTGGAAATTCGTTTGATTGGGTGGAATTTGAATGAACTTCAAGTATTCATTTTCTGTCAAGATTTCTGTCCGAAATTAGTCTGAAAATTCGAACATGTTGGGGGCTGAATTAGCCTTAGTACAAAACATGAAAATTGTAGAGAATTTAATTTATATTATTCCTGTAAATTTTCAACTCAATCGGAGCAGGGTAGCTTGTGAAATGACTAATTTACCCCTGCTTCCCTGTTTCTGTCCGAAAATGATAATCGGCCTCTGTAATTGGCTTGTTTGGCTGGGAAGATGAATAATTTAGCTTTTGATTCCTTCTTAAGAATTGTAACCTTGTATTCTAGCTTTCGAATGGCTTTGGAATCAACTAAATCGGAGTTGTGTGTGCTGAGTTATGATTGAATAAGTCAGGACTGCTAGATGACTTTTACAGTGAGCTTCGAACTGGAATATCTGGAGCTGTTTGGGTAAATTTGACTAGGTTAGGTTGAGAACTGGGTTGAGGTGTCTTCATAAGAATTGTAGCCCTATGTGTTAGCTTTCTAACGCCTCTAAAAACACCCAAAACGGAATTGTGTAGCCTGAGTTATTGCCGGTTAAAGTTAGTGCTGACAACCAGACTGATCATGAACTTCTGGATCTGTAATTGGCAAATTCGACTTAGATAAACTATAAATTAGGTTAAGTACCCTTCATGAAAGTTGTTCCCCTCTGTCTTAGCTTCAAAATGGTATAAAATTCACCCCGATTTGATAACCATAGCTCTAGTTATCACTAAAATGCTACGAGATGTCAAATCAGCCATTTAGCTTTTATCTTCAAAAGTGATATTTGCTTGTACTTTTGCACTTGTGTTGTTCTTGGATGGTTTTGGAGCCTAATGGAAGGGCTATTGTGGTGACCTTACTTGTGTGTATTGTGGGGCTGAATTAAGGAAAAATAAGGAAGCCATAAATGGCTGGAAATTTGGTAAACACAAAGGGCATGCTGCCCAAACTTGTACTTGAGGTTTAAGTAGAATTACGCTTATCTTGAGTAAGACTTTGAGGACGAATCTAACTCGATTTGTCTAGGTTATTCAAGTTTCCTTTTGTGGAGGTATATAAAGCGAATTTCAGCCGAAACTTGTACCCTTGGAATTTACAACTAATGGAAATATGTTTTCTTCATTTCTTTGACCCAAATGGCATTTTTCACATATAATGGCTTTAAATTTCACCGTTTGGAAAGTGAGCAAGGGTTTTACGAATAGTCCCTAAATAAGTTTCAATTATTTGATTCTCGTTAAACGAAATGTTGAAGTTTCGAGTCTTAGTTATTTTTCAATGCTCTTAAATAATACTTTCTTATGATTATTCTTAGGGTTTCTTGGTGATTAGGAGTGTTACCCGGAAGGAATTTTGGACGTTATTTTGCTTATATAGGTGAGTGTTCTATATACGTTTTGTTTCTAATGACTATGTGACTTGATGTGACTATTTGAATTGTTACCCTAATAAGAATTGATGTACGTTATGTTTCATTGACTATGTGGCTAGTTGGAATACTTGATTAAATGTTAAATGTTCTCAATGATTGCTAAAACGATTTTTGCTAGGCGAGTGTGTACTTTATCGCACTCGACCTAAACGAACGTGAAATTTTCAATGATTGAATAATTAAATGTTACTTGTGCATGAATGTAAGCCTTCTGGCTGAACTGGGCCCTTGCCCTTTGTTACTGGTCGACTCGAGCCAGAAGCGGACTCGGTCGGGCGATTAGTGACCCTGGGTGAATGTGAATGTTTGGTATACTCAAGTATGACCACGTAGTTGGGAGGACTGGCCAGTGCGCTGGCTAGAACGGGGAGAACGAAATGAATGAATGAATGGCAAGATTGACGGAGGGATTTTCAATTACAAATGAAATTTTTTCTAAACGAATGAAGGAATGAGGAAATGGTCGATGAACGAATGAACGAATGGCTCCATGTATCCTTTTAATGATTGTGTTACTCTTGCTTTATATCGTAAATGTTATATGGATTACTTGTTATTACGTGCCTAATGTTCTTGTTTAATTGTTTGGTTATGTATATAGAATCTCGCTGGGCTTTTAGCTCATTCCACGCCGTTTGTCTTCCTTACAGGGGTTGCGAGCAAGGACAAGAGACTTGTATAGTATAGTCTAGTCCTTTTTGGATTATTTTGCGTTCGTTCTAGCTCTAGTGCTTGATTCGGGTTGGATGTACTGGGAACTAAGAACTTTTGTCTCTTTTGGATTTGTACTACCATTTGAGATTGGATAAATGTAAGTATAAATGTTTCAAGTTTGAGAATTGTTTTCGTTTTCCTCGAGGTTATATTTTATTTTGTTCGGAAAGAGTGATCGAGTCCTGGCGAGAGCTGGGCAGGCGGTCCGCCGAACCCTTCGGTTCGCCCTAGGGGGAGGCGGGGCCGTCACAGGGAGAGTGTCGGATTGTGCTTGTGTGACAGCCCCACCTCCCCCTAGGGCGTACCCTAAGGGTTAGCGAACTGCCTGCACAGCTCTCACCAGGACTACTAACGGTCACATACACACAATTATAAACGTTTCGGAAGGTACCAACAAGTAAGGTTAACAACAAGTGCACAAAACGAAAACGGAAAAACGGAACGAACGCGTCCCAAACATAACGAAACTTTAAATAAGAATCAACAAGTACAATTCCAAGAAAATAGGTCATATACACATTAGAAACTATGTACACATACCCATTATAAGGTTTACAATTCAAAACGTAATGTTCAAGTCCCACATTAGGGTTTCTAAAGGCGAGGAGCTATATAAAGGTACAAAAGAATGCCTAACTAGCTCTACTCGCTTCACAAAATCATGATTTCCAAAAACATACCCTGTAAGGAAAACAAAAGGAACGAGTGTGAGCTTTCGCCCAATGAGGTTTTAAAAGCCATGCATTCAAGCGCACGAATGTAGCCATGCTCAGTTACACTTACTATCACACATGAAAAGAACACCAAACCAAGTTCAAGGGTAAAAGGACACGGGTGGCTCTCGAGAGCCAATTTCCCCTTGCAACACTTGATCGCATCCCGTTGACCCTCCGTCAACGCTCAACGGACAAGTACGACCATAGATCACCACTTTACCCCCAATACCTTCCACCATACATTCCCCTACCGGGCCCGAACACCTCACAGTAATCAGGGGTAATACTCGAGTATACCACAAAGTCGAGGAGCTAACGCTCCACTCGACACACAGTAACCTCATGGCTCGTTACCTAATCGACCGGCCCTTGCCGGCTCGACTCGATAAACGACCATAAAGGCTTGAGCTCAGTTATCACAGTGAGGTCGTAGGGCTCATGCCCAAACGACACCAAGCCAAGCATGAATCAAGTTCACAGATATTCAATCAAATTCACAATTATCCAGTAATCAGTTATACAGGTAAGAGGACAAGAGCGATGAAGTACACTCTCGCCTCAATCACAGACACCACAGTTATTCAACCCAAGAATTCAAGTACTCAACCAATTAAACACAAATCATACATAGTACACTCACCACTTCAAGTAAGCAAGTCACAAAGTTTCGCCCAACGGTTGTCCGGAATCACCGGCACGACCTACAAGAAACAAGAAACTACAATTGAGACTCGAACACGAGTCGAAGGCCTCTTACGTGAATTACTAAAGCAAAATTCAAATATAGCTCAAAAATGGAAAATATTTCGATTTTAAGGTCAAAGGTGTCAACAACCCCAAAACCTCACACTTTTACTCAACCACAACTTAAACGCACGAAACCCTAATTTTCTCGATGCTCGGACAGCATTTCCCCTAAATTTCAGCTTTTCCATCCTACAATCAAACATCAATTTCCACCCAAGTCAATCACAATTGCCGCAATTCACTCATAGGCTACTCAATAACTTTCATTAGGGCCACAATACCCTTCATCCAAAGCCAATTGCAATCTCAATGATCAATTATAGAAAAGCCCCAAATTCAAAACCCTAAAACTGAAATTTTCGTTCAAAACTGAAATTTTCCGCAATTAGCCGCAATTCACATACAAGAGCTCCAATTGGCCCAATATTAAACCACCAATCCAAGGCTAACTAGTATTTATCATATAAAACAGAAAAATTCCCAATAAAATCAGAAATTTACCCAACTTCCAATTAAACCATCAAATCATCCAATAATCAAGCTAGTAAGCCACCATAGGCCACTAATCTCGCATTATTAAAAACAAAAGTTAAGTTTCCAAGCAATATACCTTACTCCTCAACAAAGGTTGTAGCTTAAGGGCTTAATCACCAAAACAACTCCACCAAGACCTTCAAGCTTCCTTAGCAATTGGATTTGGTGGAGGAATTTGAGAATTCAATGGTTGGATTTCAAGATTGAGCAAGAAATGGAAGACACAAGGTGAAGCTTTCTTTCTTCTTTTCTCTCTAAGAAGTTCGGCCAAAGGGGGGAAGAAAATGAGGTTAATTGGGTCAAAATTGGTTATTTGGTAAAGGTGATCAAAAGTTAGGCAAGTCTTGTCCAATCGGGTCGCGACACGTGTCACCTTTTTAAGTTTTAAACTTATCCTCTTACTCACTAGGGTTAATCCATCTAGGTAACCTCTAATCACCTACTAACACCTAGTAATTAAATCCCTTTACGCAAAACTTAACCTAATTGGCCGAATTTCTCTCACTTAACGCACTAGTGGGTCCCACGTCCACTATTCACTCCAAAAATCTCGTAAATTGACTTATACTAGAAAAATATTTTTAAAACCCTATTGATGAGGAGGTTGGAAGATCTATCCAAGTGGAGCAAATAAAGGTGCCATTGGGGCCGATGACACGAGCTCGCGCGAAGAGATTGAATGAGTCGCTACAAACATTGGTTCGTGCAGGCCCACGTAAAGTTTGTTAGGTTTTAGTCACGGCTACAAATAGCCTAATGTCATTGTTTACAGGGAGTTTTTGATCATTTTAATAAAAATTACATTTGAGAATTCTCTCAAAGCTTCATTGAAGCACCTTTGAATATCTTAGATTCACCTCTTAGGTATTCAACCGACTTATCAATCTAGGACCGCGCTAGGTTGTGGCGTCCTCTACAAAATACCGAGGTTCGTTGACCACGTGATCAACGGGTTTAGGTGATCCGCTGCGTTTGTTTCATCATCAACGTGAGTCCTCACCTTCTAGATCCTATCCTGTCTGTACGGGTTGCATCACAAGGTTGGTGCCGTTCGTATCAGCTGGCATCAGAGCTAGTTGAAGGTATCACGTATATCTCTTGTTTCTTGTTCCTTGTGTCGTTTTTTTTGTCTTTCTTTTGGTGTCGTTTCTTTTCTTGTGTTGTGTCAAATTCTGCCCGTTGTGCCTCTAATCTGTCCAAGTCTTTCCGAATCTGTTTTGTCTTGTTATTGAGTTGAAATTCTGATTTGTGTTTCAATTGTTGTGTCGTTCATCAGCCGTGTGTGGTTTGGGTTGTAATTCTGGCCGTTATTGTTTTCCGTCTTGTTTGATTTGTTGCCACGGCCTTTTCATCGTTGTCTTGTTTGTTGAGTCGTGTGGGGGCTGCCGCACTTTGGGTAAAAGTCGTGAGTCCTTAGGGTTTATCTAGGGTTTCTTGAGTCAAAAAAAAAAAAAAAAAAAAGGAAAGAAGCCACTGCCGTACCTTTGTTCTTGTGTCCGAATTTGTCATTGCCAAATCGTGAGCCTTGTGGACTGTTTTGGGGTCATACACCGTTATTTGGGAAGTTGTACCACAATCTTGACAATCTTGAATTTTTGGAAGCAACCCAAGTGTGTTTGGGACACTTTGGCAAGGGCGTGTAATCTGACTTGTTTTCCTTTTTTGGCCATTCAAAAAAAAAAAAAAAAAGGAAAGTTGCGGCTGTCCAAGTCCAAAACCCTAGCAGCCGACTTCCTTGCTTCGTTGTCCAAAAAAAAAAAAAAAAAAAAAGAGCAACATTGATACGGCCAAATCAGAAAATTCGAAAATTTTATTGCCACTAGCCGAAGCTTACATAGAATGTCCGAAACTACAAAGCAAAAACAGAAACAAAATCAAAAGTTTTGGTCTACTACTTCTTGAATTTCTTGAACACCTTGAGTCTTGGGAACTTGTTTCATTCTCCTAGTGAACAATTTCTTATACTCTCTTGCGGTGGTGAAGGGTTTTCTTGGAGTCTTTGAGTCTTCCTTTGGGATATCTTGGGTAACCCGTTGGAGGGGAGCCTGAGAAGGGTTGAGTGCACCATCTTGATTGTCCATTGTAGTGCTCTTGTCTTGAGCAAGGCCGAAATTGCCAAGTTGTGTTGTGACCAGATTTGCGAATTTGATTGTTGTCTTGTGTGTTGGGTGTCACGGCAATTGTGTTTTAATAGCACAAGACCAGCCGTGATCTTGACTATATTTCCTAATTGTGAGTGGGTTTCCAACTTCTTGATTAGATTCCTATCTTTGTTGGGTTCCTAATCTTGTTTGGTTGCCAAGTTGTTTGATTTCAAATCAAGACACAATTCCTACATTGTAGGCATCACTTTTCCTACTTTTTAGGAGTTACCTTCCTACACTTTAGCAACTTTCTCCTACTTTTTAGCCTACATTCCAGCCGCCACCTTGCCCTACTTTTTAGGGATTCCCTTCCTACATTTTAGCCATTACCTTCTCCTACATTTTAGGAGTTTCTTATCCTTTCCTTTACTTTTCCTTTCCGGCCACTATACCTACATTGTAGGTAGCTAGCCGCCACCATCCCAGCCTGTTAGAAAAGCCATTTGGACCTACTAACAAGCAAAGGCAGCTTGCGAAATCTTAAAAAAAAAAAAAAAAAAAAAAAAAAAACGTAAAAAAAAAAAAAAAAAAAAAGTATTTTTTTTTTTCCTCTTTTCTTTTTGAGTCGTGTTTTCTTTTCTTCTTTCTATCCGTGCTTTAGTCATTTTGTTTCCTTTCATTTGAGTCGTGCCATTTCATTGTTCCTCGAGTCAATCATCCCATTATTCGATATTCCATTGAGGATTGCCTCATTCTCGTGATCCAAAATTGGAAGTTGATTGTTTGCCGGGAGGAGTTCTAATTTCTTCAAGGTAAACTATCAAGAGGCTTTGAGAGCATTGGTGAGACTATTAGAGTGCTCTTGAGTGACATACACGAGGGTTGAGTGTATACACGCGAGGGAGTGAGACATACATATCTATACTTGCTTTGCTACTAACTTTTTGCAGGTCTCCTACATCATGTCGGACGGGAGTGAACCTTCTAAATTTGACCCCAAATTGAACAATTTAGCATTGATGGCGGAGTTTAAGCGCATGCTTAGGGAGTCTATGGAGTCCCTACACCAACGGATGGACCAACTGGAGCTTTCTCAAGCTCGGTCCAACACTGCCCGTCGAGATGCTCCACCTCGCGAGGAGTTCGCTTCTAATAGCGAGGAAGACGACTTCATCCGTCGGCCAAAGCAGGACTATCGGAGAACAGATGACGGATTAAAGGGGGTCAAGATCAAGATTCCTTCATTCCAAGGCAAGTCTAGTCCAGAGGCTTACCTAGAATGGGAACAGCGAATCGAGATGGTATTCGAGTGCCAGGATTACACCGATGAACAAAAGGTCAAATTGGCAACCCTCGAATTCACCGATTACGCTATTGTCTGGTGGGAGCAGGAGCGCACTAGCAGGCGCCGCAATAGAGAACGGCCAATTAGTACATGGGAGGAGTTACGAACCACTATGAGAAAACGGTTCGTACCCAGCCATTACTACCGTGATCTATACCAGAGGCTCCAGACATTAGTTCAAGGAAACCGAAGTGTGGAGGACTACTACAAGGAGATGGAGATCACCATGCTTCGAGCAGACATCGTGGAGGATCGAGAGGCTACCATGGCGAGATTTCTTAACGGTTTGAGGCCTGAGATTGCCGAGTTGGTGGAGTTGCAAAACTATGTGGACATGCCTGAGTTAATTGATAAGGCATCTAAGATCGAGAAGAGGCTTAAGAGGAGGGGTAACCCTCGAAACCCTAGCTTCTCAGCCGCACCTCTTTGGAGGGGCAATCCAACATTTGAGCGGGAACGGCCCAGTGCAGGGGTGTCTAAGTTCACTCCTAAATCCGAGCCACCCAAACAGGCACCAAAGGCACCCACCAAGCCTCCATTTGACTCCTCCAAACCCCGAAGCCGCGACAAGTGCTTCAAATGCCAAGGATTTGGGCACATTGCCTCTCAGTGTCCCAATAGGCGTACCATGATTGTCCTACCGAGCGGAGATGTCGTATCTGACGACGAGGACGAGTTCGCTGGGATGCCTCCATTACTGGATGAGGGTGAAGATTCCGAGGTGGAGGTTGAGGCCACTACTGAACAAGTGGGTGTTGCTCTCGTAGCCCGCCGGGCTCTTGCAACCCAAGTCAAGAAAGTGGATGAGGCCCAACGTGACAATATTTTCTACACTCGATGTCACGTCAAGGGCAGGGTATGTAGCCTCATCATCGATGCAGGTAGTTGTACCAACGTGGCAAGCACTCTCATGGTGGACCATCTTTCTTTGCCCACATTGAGGCACCCTAGCCCATACCGCTTGCAATGGCTCAATGAGAGTGGTGATATTAAAGTCACCAAGCAAGTGGTGGTGCCTTTCCGGATTGGGAAGTATGAGGACGAGGTCCTTTGCGACGTCGTTCCCATGCAAGCTTCTCACATTTTGTTGGGACGGCCTTGGCAATATGACAAGAAGACTACTCATGATGGTTTCACCAACAAGTACTCCTTCTTGCACCACAACAAGAAGATGACCCTTGTCCCTCTCACACCTCCACAGGTGCATGAAGACCAACTGAGATTGCAACAGGAGCATGAACGAGAGTTGGCTAAGAAGTCAACCGACTCTAAAGCAATCATTAAGGCACCGGCCGAGAGGACATCTACTCCTGGAACATCTGGTCGACTGGAGAAACGGCCTAGCTTGCTTGCCAAGAACAGGGAAGTTCGCAAATTACTTTTATCCAAGCAAGTTGTTTATGTCTTATATTGCAAAGAAGTAATTTTACTATCTCAAGAAGCACTTAGTGCCTTCCCTCCCGAAATCTCTTCTTTGTTGCAGGAATTTGAGGACGTTTTTCCAGATGAGATCCCACGTGGCCTTCCACCACTCAGGGGGATCGAGCACCAGATCGACTTCGTCCCTGGAGCATCCTTACCAAATAGACCGGCCTACAAGATGGGCCCTGAGGAGACTAAGGAGATCCAACGGCAAGTCGATGAGCTCTTGGAAAAGGGTTGGGCTAGAGAAAGCATGAGCCCATGTGCAGTTCCAGTCATCCTCGTCCCAAAGAAAGAGGGTACTTGGAGGATGTGTGTAGACTGCCGCGCCGTCAACGCTATCACAGTTAAGTATCGTCACCCTATACCTCGTTTAGATGATATGCTTGACGAATTGTATGGTGCAGTCATTTTCACCAAGATTGATCTTAAGAGTGGCTACCATCAAATTCGAATGAAGGAAGGGGACGAGTGGAAGACGGCCTTCAAGACTAAGTATGGTCTGTATGAGTGGAAGTTGTACCACAATCTTGACAATCTTGAATTTTTTGGAAGCAACCCAAGTGTGTTTGGGACACTTTGGCAAGGGCGTGTAATCTGAACTTGTTTTCCTTTTTTGGCCATTCAAAAAAAAAAAAAAAAAAAGGAAAGTTGCGGCTGTCCAAGTCCAAAACCCTAGCAGCCGACTTCCTTGCTTCGTTGTCCAAAAAAAAAAAAAAGGAGCAAATAAAGGAGCAAATAAAGGAGCAAATAAAGGAAGATCTATCCAAGTGGAGCAAATAAAGGTGCCATTGGGGCCGATGACACGAGCTCGCGCGAAGAGATTGAATGAGTCGCTACAAACATTGGTTCGTGCAGGCCCACGTAAAGTTTGTTAGGTTTTAGTCACGGCTACAAATAGCCTAATGTCATTGTTTACAGGGAGTTTTTGATCATTTTAATAAAAATTACATTTGAGAATTCTCTCAAAGCTTCATTGAAGCACCTTTGAATATCTTAGATTCACCTCTTAGGTATTCAACCGACTTATCAATCTAGGACCGCGCTAGGTTGTGGCGTCCTCTACAAAATACCGAGGTTCGTTGACCACGTGATCAACGGGTTTAGGTGATCCGCTGCGTTTGTTTCATCATCAACGTGAGTCCTCACCTTCTAGATCCTATCCTGTCTGTACGGGTTGCATCACAAGGTTGGTGCCGTTCGTATCAGCTGGCATCAGAGCTAGTTGAAGGTATCACGTATATCTCTTGTTTCTTGTTCCTTGTGTCGTTTTTTTTTGTCTTTCTTTTGGTGTCGTTTCTTTTCTTGTGTTGTGTCAAATTCTGCCCGTTGTGCCTCTAATCTGTCCAAGTCTTTCCGAATCTGTTTTGTCTTGTTATTGAGTTGAAATTCTGATTTGTGTTTCAATTGTTGTGTCGTTCATCAGCCGTGTGTGGTTTGAGTTGTAATTCTGGCCGTTATTGTTTTCCGTCTTGTTTGATTTGTTGCCACGGCCTTTTCATCGTTGTCTTGTTTGTTGAGTCGTGTGGGGGCTGCCGCACTTTGGGTAAAAGTCGTGAGTCCTTAGGGTTTATCTAGGGTTTCTTGAGTCAAAAAAAAAAAAAAAAAAAAGGAAAGAAGCCACTGCCGTACCTTTGTTCTTGTGTCCGAATTTGTCATTGCCAAATCGTGAGCCTTGTGGACTGTTTTGGGGTCATACACCGTTATTTGGGAAGTTGTACCACAATCTTGACAATCTTGAATTTTTGGAAGCAACCCAAGTGTGTTTGGGACACTTTGGCAAGGGCGTGTAATCTGACTTGTTTTCCTTTTTTGGCCATTCAAAAAAAAAAAAAAAAAAAAGGAAAGTTGCGGCTGTCCAAGTCCAAAACCCTAGCAGCCGACTTCCTTGCTTCGTTGTCCAAAAAAAAAAAAAAAAAAAAAAAAAAAAAAAAAAAAAAGAGCAACATTGATACGGCCAAATCAGAAAATTCGAAAATTTTATTGCCACTAGCCGAAGCTTACATAGAATGTCCGAAACTACAAAGCAAAAACAGAAACAAAATCAAAAGTTTTGGTCTACTACTTCTTGAATTTCTTGAACACCTTGAGTCTTGGGAACTTGTTTCATTCTCCTAGTGAACAATTTCTTATACTCTCTTGCGGTGGTGAAGGGTTTTCTTGGAGTCTTTGAGTCTTCCTTTGGGATATCTTGGGTAACCCGTTGGAGGGGAGCCTGAGAAGGGTTGAGTGCACCATCTTGATTGTCCATTGTAGTGCTCTTGTCTTGAGCAAGGCCGAAATTGCCAAGTTGTGTTGTGACCAGATTTGCGAATTTGATTGTTGTCTTGTGTGTTGGGTGTCACGGCAATTGTGTTTTAATAGCACAAGACCAGCCGTGATCTTGACTATATTTCCTAATTGTGAGTGGGTTTCCAACTTCTTGATTAGATTCCTATCTTTGTTGGGTTCCTAATCTTGTTTGGTTGCCAAGTTGTTTGATTTCAAATCAAGACACAATTCCTACATTGTAGGCATCACTTTTCCTACTTTTTAGGAGTTACCTTCCTACACTTTAGCAACTTTCTCCTACTTTTTAGCCTACATTCCAGCCGCCACCTTGCCCTACTTTTTAGGGATTCCCTTCCTACATTTTAGCCATTACCTTCTCCTACATTTTAGGAGTTTCTTATCCTTTCCTTTACTTTTCCTTTCCGGCCACTATACCTACATTGTAGGTAGCTAGCCGCCACCATCCCAGCCTGTTAGAAAAGCCATTTGGACCTACTAACAAGCAAAGGCAGCTTGCGAAATCTTAAAAAAAAAAAAAAAAAAAAAAAAAACGTAAAAAAAAAAAAAAAAAAAAAAGTATTTTTTTTTTTTTCCTCTTTTCTTTTTGAGTCGTGTTTTCTTTTCTTCTTTCTATCCGTGCTTTAGTCATTTTGTTTCCTTTCATTTGAGTCGTGCCATTTCATTGTTCCTCGAGTCAATCATCCCATTATTCGATATTCCATTGAGGATTGCCTCATTCTCGTGATCCAAAATTGGAAGTTGATTGTTTGCCGGGAGGAGTTCTAATTTCTTCAAGGTAAACTATCAAGAGGCTTTGAGAGCATTGGTGAGACTATTAGAGTGCTCTTGAGTGACATACACGAGGGTTGAGTGTATACACGCGAGGGAGTGAGACATACATATCTATACTTGCTTTGCTACTAACTTTTTGCAGGTCTCCTACATCATGTCGGACGGGAGTGAACCTTCTAAATTTGACCCCAAATTGAACAATTTAGCATTGATGGCGGAGTTTAAGCGCATGCTTAGGGAGTCTATGGAGTCCCTACACCAACGGATGGACCAACTGGAGCTTTCTCAAGCTCGGTCCAACACTGCCCGTCGAGATGCTCCACCTCGCGAGGAGTTCGCTTCTAATAGCGAGGAAGACGACTTCATCCGTCGGCCAAAGCAGGACTATCGGAGAACAGATGACGGATTAAAGGGGGTCAAGATCAAGATTCCTTCATTCCAAGGCAAGTCTAGTCCAGAGGCTTACCTAGAATGGGAACAGCGAATCGAGATGGTATTCGAGTGCCAGGATTACACCGATGAACAAAAGGTCAAATTGGCAACCCTCGAATTCACCGATTACGCTATTGTCTGGTGGGAGCAGGAGCGCACTAGCAGGCGCCGCAATAGAGAACGGCCAATTAGTACATGGGAGGAGTTACGAACCACTATGAGAAAACGGTTCGTACCCAGCCATTACTACCGTGATCTATACCAGAGGCTCCAGACATTAGTTCAAGGAAACCGAAGTGTGGAGGACTACTACAAGGAGATGGAGATCACCATGCTTCGAGCAGACATCGTGGAGGATCGAGAGGCTACCATGGCGAGATTTCTTAACGGTTTGAGGCCTGAGATTGCCGAGTTGGTGGAGTTGCAAAACTATGTGGACATGCCTGAGTTAATTGATAAGGCATCTAAGATCGAGAAGAGGCTTAAGAGGAGGGGTAACCCTCGAAACCCTAGCTTCTCAGCCGCACCTCTTTGGAGGGGCAATCCAACATTTGAGCGGGAACGGCCCAGTGCAGGGGTGTCTAAGTTCACTCCTAAATCCGAGCCACCCAAACAGGCACCAAAGGCACCCACCAAGCCTCCATTTGACTCCTCCAAACCCCGAAGCCGCGACAAGTGCTTCAAATGCCAAGGATTTGGGCACATTGCCTCTCAGTGTCCCAATAGGCGTACCATGATTGTCCTACCGAGCGGAGATGTCGTATCTGACGACGAGGACGAGTTCGCTGGGATGCCTCCATTACTGGATGAGGGTGAAGATTCCGAGGTGGAGGTTGAGGCCACTACTGAACAAGTGGGTGTTGCTCTCGTAGCCCGCCGGGCTCTTGCAACCCAAGTCAAGAAAGTGGATGAGGCCCAACGTGACAATATTTTCTACACTCGATGTCACGTCAAGGGCAGGGTATGTAGCCTCATCATCGATGCAGGTAGTTGTACCAACGTGGCAAGCACTCTCATGGTGGACCATCTTTCTTTGCCCACATTGAGGCACCCTAGCCCATACCGCTTGCAATGGCTCAATGAGAGTGGTGATATTAAAGTCACCAAGCAAGTGGTGGTGCCTTTCCGGATTGGGAAGTATGAGGACGAGGTCCTTTGCGACGTCGTTCCCATGCAAGCTTCTCACATTTTGTTGGGACGGCCTTGGCAATATGACAAGAAGACTACTCATGATGGTTTCACCAACAAGTACTCCTTCTTGCACCACAACAAGAAGATGACCCTTGTCCCTCTCACACCTCCACAGGTGCATGAAGACCAACTGAGATTGCAACAGGAGCATGAACGAGAGTTGGCTAAGAAGTCAACCGACTCTAAAGCAATCATTAAGGCACCGGCCGAGAGGACATCTACTCCTGGAACATCTGGTCGACTGGAGAAACGGCCTAGCTTGCTTGCCAAGAACAGGGAAGTTCGCAAATTACTTTTATCCAAGCAAGTTGTTTATGTCTTATATTGCAAAGAAGTAATTTTACTATCTCAAGAAGCACTTAGTGCCTTCCCTCCCGAAATCTCTTCTTTGTTGCAGGAATTTGAGGACGTTTTTTCCAGATGAGATCCCACGTGGCCTTCCACCACTCAGGGGGATCGAGCACCAGATCGACTTCGTCCCTGGAGCATCCTTACCAAATAGACCGGCCTACAAGATGGGCCCTGAGGAGACTAAGGAGATCCAACGGCAAGTCGATGAGCTCTTGGAAAAGGGTTGGGCTAGAGAAAGCATGAGCCCATGTGCAGTTCCAGTCATCCTCGTCCCAAAGAAAGAGGGTACTTGGAGGATGTGTGTAGACTGCCGCGCCGTCAACGCTATCACAGTTAAGTATCGTCACCCTATACCTCGTTTAGATGATATGCTTGACGAATTGTATGGTGCAGTCATTTTCACCAAGATTGATCTTAAGAGTGGCTACCATCAAATTCGAATGAAGGAAGGGGACGAGTGGAAGACGGCCTTCAAGACTAAGTATGGTCTGTATGAGTGGTTAGTTATGCCTTTTGGTTTGACTAACGCTCCTAGTACATTTATGCGCCTTATGAATCATGTGCTTCGCCCGTTCTTAGGTAAATTTGCTGTTGTTTATTTTGACGACATTCTGATATACAGCAGGAGTCCCGAGGAACATGTAGCACATTTACGAGCTGTTCTTGATGTTTTGCGCAGGGAGAGGTTATTCGCTAACCTTAGCAAATGTACTTTTTGCACTCATGAACTTGTTTTCCTTGGTTATAAGGTTAGTGGACAGGGCATTAGAGTGGACGAGAGCAAAGTCCAGGCCATCAATGAGTGGCCCGTGCCCAAGACCATGAGTGAAGTTCGGAGTTTCCATGGCCTCGCGAGTTTCTATCGCCGGTTCGTGAGGGATTTCAGTACTATTGCTGCCCCTCTGACCGCCATTATCAAGAAGGATGTGAAGTTCGAATGGGGGGAAGCTCAGGAGAAGGCGTTCCAACTCCTTAAATACAAGCTCACACACGCACCCTTATTATCCTTACCTAGCTTTGATAAAACTTTTGAGGTTGAGTGTGATGCTTCTGGTGTAGGAATTGGAGCCGTGTTGATCCAAGAGGGAAGGCCACTCGCGTACTTTTAGTGAGAAATTGAATGGTGCTACCTTGAACTACTCCACCTACGATAAGGAGCTCTATGCTTTGATTCGTGCACTGGAGACTTGGCAACATTACTTGCGGCCGAAGGAATTTGTCATCCACACTGACCATGAGGCGTTAAAGCATCTCAAATCTCAAACACAAGTTGAGTAAGAGACATGTACGGTGGGTCAACTTTGTGGAGTTCATTTCCCTATGTGATCAAGTACAAAGCTGGCAAAACCAATGTCGTTGCCGATGCACTATCCAGGAGGTATGCCTTGATTGCTCTACTTGATGCTAAACTTCTTGGATTTGATCTCATCAAAGAACTCTATGATACCGACTCTGATTTTTCTGCTATCTATAAGTCTTGTGCTAAGTCGGGTCAGGGTTAAGTTCTTCATACATGATGGATTTCTGTATTGTAATGATAAATTGTGCATTCCGTCATGTTCTATTCGTGAGTTACTAACTCGTGAAGCTCACGGAGGTGAATCTAAGATATTCAAAGGTGCTTCAATGAAGCTTTGAGAGAATTCTCAAATGTAATTTTTATTAAAAATGATCAAAAACCCCCTGTAAACAACGACATTGATGCAAGTGGACCCCGACAGCTCAGCGAAGGGACTAAATCCGTACCCAACTAAAGTGCTATCGGACCTAAGGCCCACATGGCCTAGCACATTGACCCAAGGACTAACAACGACTGAGGCCCAAACCACAAGCTAGTTGGACCTCTTTATTACACTCCACTAAAGTAATAATGGGCCATGGACCCCTTAGCCGCATCATGGGCTTCTAATCTTCAATGATGGCCGAAACGAGGACAACAAGCCTAGCGTCGTTGAGGCCCTCGATGGCCTTTGGCTCTCCACTTGACTCTCGAGCTGCACGAACCAATGTTTGTAGCGACTCATTCAATCTCTTCGCGCGAGCTCGTGTCATCGGCCCCAATGGCACCTTTATTTGCTCCACTTGGATAGATCTTCCAACCTCCTCATCATTCCCCTCCTCTTGCGAAAGATTTGTCCTCAAATCGACCTCATCATCTGCAAGATAGGGGCTCAAATCAGCAACATTAAAAGTAGCCGAGACATTATACTCACCAGGAAGATCGAGCTTGTAGGCGTTGTCATTGATGCGCGCCACAACTTGGAATGGCCCATCTCCATGCTGATACGAACGGCACCAACCTTGTGATGCAGCCCGTACAGACAGGATAGGATCTAGAAGGTGAGGACTCACGTTGATGATGAAACAAACGCAGCGGATCACCTAAACCCGTTGATC
This sequence comes from Coffea humblotiana, assembly GCA_023065735.1. Lineage (NCBI taxonomy): Eukaryota > Viridiplantae > Streptophyta > Magnoliopsida > Gentianales > Rubiaceae > Coffea > Coffea humblotiana. Next base: position 240 of record JACYVW010000232.1, on the reverse strand, counting down.
ACGTGGTCAACGAACCTCGGTATTTTGTAGAGGACGCCACAACCTAGCGCGGTCCTAGATTGATAAGTCGGTTGAATACCTAAGAGGTGAATCTAAGATATTCAAAGGTGCTTCAATGAAGCTTTGAGAGAATTCTCAAATGTAATTTTTATTAAAATGATCAAAAAACCCTTGTAAACAACGACATTAGGCTATTTGTAGCCGTGACTAAAACCTAACAAACTTTACGTGGGCCGGCAC
>JACYVW010000231.1:0-48314 GCA_023065735.1 Coffea humblotiana | reverse complement strand
GGAGGCCGAGGAAGACTAGAGGAAGCGGGCTGCATGTGAGCTTCATTATCAAGTTAAGAGACTAGTATAGGCTCCATAATAAAGATGGGCAGCCCATAGAGCCTTGGCCGACCAGCCCATGTGCGGGCTTCATTGTTAGTTTCCTTAGTAAGTTAGGTTAGGGTTAGTTGGAGTTAGTTTTCCATTGATAGTAGGATTTCAGCTGACAAAGCCTATAAATACAAAGGCTTGGCCGAGACTTTCAATAATCATTAATCAAATTTCAGTTTTAAGAGTATTCTCTTAGCTTCGGATAACTTTGAATATCTTAGATTTATTCTAAGTGTTCTTCTTGGCTTATCAAGCAAGAATCACACTTGCTCGTGGCGCCGTTCTACCATTAACCATAAGTTCCTTTAATCTTTTCTTGAAGGTTAAGACTCGATCTTAGTTCTCATCCAAGGGATTCTAAGGGGGTTTAGGGTTCCGCTCTTTCAAACCTTGGAGTCGCTTGTCGTGATCCTGTGTTGTTGGAATACGAGTTCGCCAAGCACGGTTGGGTTCGTATCATCTGGTATCAGAGCTAGTTGACAACTTCCAGGTTATATCCTACCTTTTCTTGTTTTGTTTGAGTAATATTTTGTCGTGTCGTTTCTGTCTTGTTGTCCAAACGAAAAACACAAAAAAAACTGATTTGTTGTGTCGCTAGTTTCCTTGTTCCGTTGCTGTCCGTTGTTGTTGCTTATTGTTGCCAAATTCAAGTTGTCGTTTCTATCCAGTTTTGCTGTTCTTGTTGTCGTGTCCATTGAGTCTTCAAAGTGTCAAGTCAACCAAAAAAAAAACAACAAAACAAAACAGAAATTCTGGTCGCTAGTATTGATAAAGCAATTCGGATTTCTTGAACAAGAGGGTTGGGAAATTCTGTTTCTTGCACTACTATAAGGCTGACTTACCTTGTTCTTGAGAGTCTTGCGTCAATTCTTGAATTGCCAAAAGGTTTTTGGACAAAATTTGGAAAACCGTGAGCAGTTCTTGATTTTCTTGAAATCGCTTGTTCTAATTCTTGAATCTTGAAAGCCGCGGTTGTTCTTGTTCAAAGTAACAACTGAAATCTGTCTTGGGTTGTGGCCGATTTTGGAGAAAAGAAAAACAAAAGGAAGACAATCTGGTTTGAGTTACAAAAAAAAAAAAAAAAGGAAGAAGAAAACGCAAGAAAGAAAGAAGAAACCAGGTTCGGATCTTCTAAGGAAACCTCTTGGAACTTGGAGTCCAAGTTGACTTGGGTTTGTACACAAATCCTAGTTTACTTGGAATACCGAATCTGATTGGAACCCTTGTGCAAAGTAGGAAACTCCTGCATCCAGCCGCCACACCTACACAAAAGTCCAATAAGTCCTCGTCTTACACCTTCCCAAGAAAATAGCCGAGTGCAAGATTGGGTAAGTCCTTCTAGGATCCACAAACTTCCGCCATTTTGTCTCTTGCTTTAATAGAGTCGGTTGAGTCACTTGTTAAGTTTTTGCTTGTCCATTTTTCATAGCTGATCAGTCCACTACTTGTCTCATTATTAAATTCCAAATCTGTCCGCAAATACTTGTCTTAGTTGAGTTTCCAAAATCTGTTTCGCGTCCCTAAAACTCAATTCACGCGCCAAGTGATCTATTCTTGGTGGGCCATTGAACAACTTATTGAGCTGATCTAACCTCTTCAAAGGTAAAAATCAAGCTTTGAGAATATTTTGTGAGCCATAAACGAGAGTTGAGCGAAACACGAGCTTGAGAGTAAACACTAAGGGAGCGCGTGAGGAGATTATTTTCAAAACTAACCTTTCCTTGCAGGATTACCTCAGCATGTCTAACGCAGGAGGAGATAGTCCCTCAGCCTTTGATTTTAAGCTCTTTCCCGAATCTCTAAGGGGTGATGTCCGACGAATCATGGACCAAAAACTAGAAATTGTCCATGAGCGGCTTGACAAAGTCGAAGCTACCCAAAGCGGATCACGAGGGAGCCGAAACCGAGGGATTCTAAGGGGGTTTAGGGTTCCGCTCTTTCAAACCTTGGAGTCGCTTGTCTAGATCCTGTGTTGTTGGAATACGAGTTCGCCAAGCACGGTTGGGTTTGTATCATCAATGATGAGGAACCGCCAAGGACTCAAGTCGTCGCTTCACAAGGCTCGAGTAAGGATGACCTACGTGCGCCATCAATAAACCTTGGACCAATGACTCGAGCAAGGGCAAGAAAGATGCGTGAGAACCTCCAAACATTTCTCCAAATAATTCATGCACGCATTGGAAGGATTCAAGATGCTAATCACACAATGGTGAGCTTACTCCGCGCGTCCATGAGGAGGCCGAGGAAGACTAGAGGAAGCGGGCTGCATGTGAGCTTCATTATCAAGTTAAGAGACTAGTATCGGCTCCATAATAAAGATGGGCAGCCCATAGAGCCTTGGCCGACCAGCCCATGTGCGGGCTTCATTGTTAGTTTCCTTAGTAAGTTAGGTTAGGGTTAGTTGGAGTTAGTTTTCCATTGATAGTAGGATTTCAGCTGACAAAGCCTATAAATACAAAGGCTTGGCCGAGACTTTCAATAATCATTAATCAAATTTCAGTTTTAAGAGTATTCTCTTAGCTTCGGATAACTTTGAATATCTTAGATTTATTCTAAGTGTTCTTCTTGGCTTATCAAGCAAGAATCACACTTGCTCGTGGCGCCGTTCTACCATTAACCATAAGTTCCTTTAATCTTTTCTTGAAGGTTAAGACTCGATCTTAGTTCTCATCCAAGGGATTCTAAGGGGGTTTAGGGTTCCGCTCTTTCAAACCTTGGAGTCGCTTGTCGTGATCCTGTGTTGTTGGAATACGAGTTCGCCAAGCACGGTTGGGTTCGTATCATCTGGTATCAGAGCTAGTTGACAACTTCCAGGTTATATCCTACCTTTCCTTGTTTTGTTTGAGTAATATTTTGTCGTGTCGTTTCTGTCTTGTTGTCCAAACGAAAAACACAAAAAAAAACTGATTTGTTGTGTCGCTAGTTTCCTTGTTCCGTTGCTGTCCGTTGTTGTTGCTTATTGTTGCCAAATTCAAGTTGTCGTTTCTATCCAGTTTTGCTGTTCTTGTTGTCGTGTCCATTGAGTCTTCAAAGTGTCGAAGTCAACCAAAAAAAAAACAACAAAACAAAACAGAAATTCTGGTCGCTAGTATTGATAAAGCAATTCGGATTTCTTGAACAAGAGGGTTGGGAAATTCTGTTTCTTGCACTACTATAAGGCTGACTTACCTTGTTCTTGAGAGTCTTGCGTCAATTCTTGAATTGCCAAAAGGTTTTTGGACAAAATTTGGAAAACCGTGAGCAGTTCTTGATTTTCTTGAAATCGCTTGTTCTAATTCTTGAATCTTGAAAGCCGCGGTTGTTCTTGTTCAAAGTAACAACTGAAATCTGTCTTGGGTTGTGGCCGATTTTGGAGAAAAGAAAAACAAAAGGAAGACAATCTGGTTTGAGTTACAAAAAAAAAAAAAAAAGGAAGAAGAAAACGCAAGAAAGAAAGAAGAAACCAGGTTCGGATCTTCTAAGGAAACCTCTTGGAACTTGGAGTCCAAGTTGACTTGGGTTTGTACACAAATCCTAGTTTACTTGGAATACCGAATCTGATTGGAACCTTGTGCAAAGTAGGAAACTCCTGCATCCAGCCGCCACACCTACACAAAAGTCCAATAAGTCCTCGTCTTACACCTTCCCAAGAAAATAGCCGAGTGCAAGATTGGGTAAGTCCTTCTAGGATCCACAAACTTCCGCCATTTTGTCTCTTGCTTTAATAGAGTCGGTTGAGTCACTTGTTAAGTTTTTGCTTGTCCATTTTTCATAGCTGATCAGTCCACTACTTGTCTCATTATTAAATTCCAAATCTGTCCGCAAATACTTGTCTTAGTTGAGTTTCCAAAATCTGTTTCGCGTCCCTAAAACTCAATTCACGCGCCAAGTGATCTATTCTTGGTGGGCCATTGAACAACTTATTGAGCTGATCTAACCTCTTCAAAGGTAAAAATCAAGCTTTGAGAATATTTTGTGAGCCATAAACGAGAGTTGAGCGAAACACGAGCTTGAGAGTAAACACTAAGGGAGCGCGTGAGGAGATTATTTTCAAAACTAACCTTTCCTTGCAGGATTACCTCAGCATGTCTAACGCAGGAGGAGATAGTCCCTCAGCCTTTGATTTTAAGCTCTTTCCCGAATCTCTAAGGGGTGATGTCCGACGAATCATGGACCAAAAACTAGAAATTGTCCATGAGCGGCTTGACAAAGTCGAAGCTACCCAAAGCGGATCACGAGGGAGCCGAAACCGAGGGATTCTAAGGGGGTTTAGGGTTCCGCTCTTTCAAACCTTGGAGTCGCTTGTCTAGATCCTGTGTTGTTGGAATACGAGTTCGCCAAGCACGGTTGGGTTTGTATCATCAATGATGAGGAACCGCCAAGGACTCAAGTCGTCGCTTCACAAGGCTCGAGTAAGGATGACCTACGTGCGCCATCAATAAACCTTGGACCAATGACTCGAGCAAGGGCAAGAAAGATGCGTGAGAACCTCCAAACATTTCTCCAAATAATTCATGCACGCATTGGAAGGATTCAAGATGCTAATCACACAATGGTGAGCTTACTCCGCGCGTCCATGAGGAGGCCGAGGAAGACTAGAGGAAGCGGGCTGCATGTGAGCTTCATTATCAAGTTAAGAGACTAGTATCGGCTCCATAATAAAGATGGGCAGCCCATAGAGCCTTGGCCGACCAGCCCATGTGCGGGCTTCATTGTTAGTTTCCTTAGTAAGTTAGGTTAGGGTTAGTTGGAGTTAGTTTTCCATTGATAGTAGGATTTCAGCTGACAAAGCCTATAAATACAAAGGCTTGGCCGAGACTTTCAATAATCATTAATCAAATTTCAGTTTTAAGAGTATTCTCTTAGCTTCGGATAACTTTGAATATCTTAGATTTATTCTAAGTGTTCTTCTTGGCTTATCAAGCAAGAATCACACTTGCTCGTGGCGCCGTTCTACCATTAACCATAAGTTCCTTTAATCTTTTCTTGAAGGTTAAGACTCGATCTTAGTTCTCATCCAAGGGATTCTAAGGGGGTTTAGGGTTCCGCTCTTTCAAACCTTGGAGTCGCTTGTCGTGATCCTGTGTTGTTGGAATACGAGTTCGCCAAGCACGGTTGGGTTCGTATCATCTGGTATCAGAGCTAGTTGACAACTTCCAGGTTATATCCTACCTTTTCTTGTTTTGTTTGAGTAATATTTTGTCGTGTCGTTTCTGTCTTGTTGTCCAAACGAAAAACACAAAAAAAAACTGATTTGTTGTGTCGCTAGTTTCCTTGTTCCGTTGCTGTCCGTTGTTGTTGCTTATTGTTGCCAAATTCAAGTTGTCGTTTCTATCCAGTTTTGCTGTTCTTGTTGTCGTGTCCATTGAGTCTTCAAAGTGTCGAGTCAACCAAAAAAAAAACAACAAAACAAAACAGAAATTCTGGTCGCTAGTATTGATAAAGCAATTCGGATTTCTTGAACAAGAGGGTTGGGAAATTCTGTTTCTTGCACTACTATAAGGCTGACTTACCTTGTTCTTGAGAGTCTTGCGTCAATTCTTGAATTGCCAAAAGGTTTTTGGACAAAATTTGGAAAACCGTGAGCAGTTCTTGATTTTCTTGAAATCGCTTGTTCTAATTCTTGAATCTTGAAAGCCGCGGTTGTTCTTGTTCAAAGTAACAACTGAAATCTGTCTTGGGTTGTGGCCGATTTTGGAGAAAAGAAAAACAAAAGGAAGACAATCTGGTTTGAGTTACAAAAAAAAAAAAAAAAGGAAGAAGAAAACGCAAGAAAGAAAGAAGAAACCAGGTTCGGATCTTCTAAGGAAACCTCTTGGAACTTGGAGTCCAAGTTGACTTGGGTTTGTACACAAATCCTAGTTTACTTGGAATACCGAATCTGATTGGAACCTTGTGCAAAGTAGGAAACTCCTGCATCCAGCCGCCACACCTACACAAAAGTCCAATAAGTCCTCGTCTTACACCTTCCCAAGAAAATAGCCGAGTGCAAGATTGGGTAAGTCCTTCTAGGATCCACAAACTTCCGCCATTTTGTCTCTTGCTTTAATAGAGTCGGTTGAGTCACTTGTTAAGTTTTTGCTTGTCCATTTTTCATAGCTGATCAGTCCACTACTTGTCTCATTATTAAATTCCAAATCTGTCCGCAAATACTTGTCTTAGTTGAGTTTCCAAAATCTGTTTCGCGTCCCTAAAACTCAATTCACGCGCCAAGTGATCTATTCTTGGTGGGCCATTGAACAACTTATTGAGCTGATCTAACCTCTTCAAAGGTAAAAATCAAGCTTTGAGAATATTTTGTGAGCCATAAACGAGAGTTGAGCGAAACACGAGCTTGAGAGTAAACACTAAGGGAGCGCGTGAGGAGATTATTTTCAAAACTAACCTTTCCTTGCAGGATTACCTCAGCATGTCTAACGCAGGAGGAGATAGTCCCTCAGCCTTTGATTTTAAGCTCTTTCCCGAATCTCTAAGGGGTGATGTCCGACGAATCATGGACCAAAAACTAGAAATTGTCCATGAGCGGCTTGACAAAGTCGAAGCTACCCAAAGCGGATCACGAGGGAGCCGAAACCGAGGGATTCTAAGGGGGTTTAGGGTTCCGCTCTTTCAAACCTTGGAGTCGCTTGTCTAGATCCTGTGTTGTTGGAATACGAGTTCGCCAAGCACGGTTGGGTTTGTATCATCAATGATGAGGAACCGCCAAGGACTCAAGTCGTCGCTTCACAAGGCTCGAGTAAGGATGACCTACGTGCGCCATCAATAAACCTTGGACCAATGACTCGAGCAAGGGCAAGAAAGATGCGTGAGAACCTCCAAACATTTCTCCAAATAATTCATGCACGCATTGGAAGGATTCAAGATGCTAATCACACAATGGTGAGCTTACTCCGCGCGTCCATGAGGAGGCCGAGGAAGACTAGAGGAAGCGGGCTGCATGTGAGCTTCATTATCAAGTTAAGAGACTAGTATCGGCTCCATAATAAAGATGGGCAGCCCATAGAGCCTTGGCCGACCAGCCCATGTGCGGGCTTCATTGTTAGTTTCCTTAGTAAGTTAGGTTAGGGTTAGTTGGAGTTAGTTTTCCATTGATAGTAGGATTTCAGCTGACAAAGCCTATAAATACAAAGGCTTGGCCGAGACTTTCAATAATCATTAATCAAATTTCAGTTTTAAGAGTATTCTCTTAGCTTCGGATAACTTTGAATATCTTAGATTTATTCTAAGTGTTCTTCTTGGCTTATCAAGCAAGAATCACACTTGCTCGTGGCGCCGTTCTACCATTAACCATAAGTTCCTTTAATCTTTTCTTGAAGGTTAAGACTCGATCTTAGTTCTCATCCAAGGGATTCTAAGGGGGTTTAGGGTTCCGCTCTTTCAAACCTTGGAGTCGCTTGTCGTGATCCTGTGTTGTTGGAATACGAGTTCGCCAAGCACGGTTGGGTTCGTATCATCTGGTATCAGAGCTAGTTGACAACTTCCAGGTTATATCCTACCTTTTCTTGTTTTGTTTGAGTAATATTTTGTCGTGTCGTTTCTGTCTTGTTGTCCAAACGAAAAACACAAAAAAAAACTGATTTGTTGTGTCGCTAGTTTCCTTGTTCCGTTGCTGTCCGTTGTTGTTGCTTATTGTTGCCAAATTCAAGTTGTCGTTTCTATCCAGTTTTGCTGTTCTTGTTGTCGTGTCCATTGAGTCTTCAAAGTGTCGAGTCAACCAAAAAAAAAACAACAAAACAAAACAGAAATTCTGGTCGCTAGTATTGATAAAGCAATTCGGATTTCTTGAACAAGAGGGTTGGGAAATTCTGTTTCTTGCACTACTATAAGGCTGACTTACCTTGTTCTTGAGAGTCTTGCGTCAATTCTTGAATTGCCAAAAGGTTTTTGGACAAAATTTGGAAAACCGTGAGCAGTTCTTGATTTTCTTGAAATCGCTTGTTCTAATTCTTGAATCTTGAAAGCCGCGGTTGTTCTTGTTCAAAGTAACAACTGAAATCTGTCTTGGGTTGTGGCCGATTTTGGAGAAAAGAAAAACAAAAGGAAGACAATCTGGTTTGAGTTACAAAAAAAAAAAAAAAAGGAAGAAGAAAACGCAAGAAAGAAAGAAGAAACCAGGTTCGGATCTTCTAAGGAAACCTCTTGGAACTTGGAGTCCAAGTTGACTTGGGTTTGTACACAAATCCTAGTTTACTTGGAATACCGAATCTGATTGGAACCTTGTGCAAAGTAGGAAACTCCTGCATCCAGCCGCCACACCTACACAAAAGTCCAATAAGTCCTCGTCTTACACCTTCCCAAGAAAATAGCCGAGTGCAAGATTGGGTAAGTCCTTCTAGGATCCACAAACTTCCGCCATTTTGTCTCTTGCTTTAATAGAGTCGGTTGAGTCACTTGTTAAGTTTTTGCTTGTCCATTTTTCATAGCTGATCAGTCCACTACTTGTCTCATTATTAAATTCCAAATCTGTCCGCAAATACTTGTCTTAGTTGAGTTTCCAAAATCTGTTTCGCGTCCCTAAAACTCAATTCACGCGCCAAGTGATCTATTCTTGGTGGGCCATTGAACAACTTATTGAGCTGATCTAACCTCTTCAAAGGTAAAAATCAAGCTTTGAGAATATTTTGTGAGCCATAAACGAGAGTTGAGCGAAACACGAGCTTGAGAGTAAACACTAAGGGAGCGCGTGAGGAGATTATTTTCAAAACTAACCTTTCCTTGCAGGATTACCTCAGCATGTCTAACGCAGGAGGAGATAGTCCCTCAGCCTTTGATTTTAAGCTCTTTCCCGAATCTCTAAGGGGTGATGTCCGACGAATCATGGACCAAAAACTAGAAATTGTCCATGAGCGGCTTGACAAAGTCGAAGCTACCCAAAGCGGATCACGAGGGAGCCGAAACCGAGGGATTCTAAGGGGGTTTAGGGTTCCGCTCTTTCAAACCTTGGAGTCGCTTGTCTAGATCCTGTGTTGTTGGAATACGAGTTCGCCAAGCACGGTTGGGTTTGTATCATCAATGATGAGGAACCGCCAAGGACTCAAGTCGTCGCTTCACAAGGCTCGAGTAAGGATGACCTACGTGCGCCATCAATAAACCTTGGACCAATGACTCGAGCAAGGGCAAGAAAGATGCGTGAGAACCTCCAAACATTTCTCCAAATAATTCATGCACGCATTGGAAGGATTCAAGATGCTAATCACACAATGGTGAGCTTACTCCGCGCGTCCATGAGGAGGCCGAGGAAGACTAGAGGAAGCGGGCTGCATGTGAGCTTCATTATCAAGTTAAGAGACTAGTATCGGCTCCATAATAAAGATGGGCAGCCCATAGAGCCTTGGCCGACCAGCCCATGTGCGGGCTTCATTGTTAGTTTCCTTAGTAAGTTAGGTTAGGGTTAGTTGGAGTTAGTTTTCCATTGATAGTAGGATTTCAGCTGACAAAGCCTATAAATACAAAGGCTTGGCCGAGACTTTCAATAATCATTAATCAAATTTCAGTTTTAAGAGTATTCTCTTAGCTTCGGATAACTTTGAATATCTTAGATTTATTCTAAGTGTTCTTCTTGGCTTATCAAGCAAGAATCACACTTGCTCGTGGCGCCGTTCTACCATTAACCATAAGTTCCTTTAATCTTTTCTTGAAGGTTAAGACTCGATCTTAGTTCTCATCCAAGGGATTCTAAGGGGGTTTAGGGTTCCGCTCTTTCAAACCTTGGAGTCGCTTGTCGTGATCCTGTGTTGTTGGAATACGAGTTCGCCAAGCACGGTTGGGTTCGTATCATCTGGTATCAGAGCTAGTTGACAACTTCCAGGTTATATCCTACCTTTCCTTGTTTTGTTTGAGTAATATTTTGTCGTGTCGTTTCTGTCTTGTTGTCCAAACGAAAAACACAAAAAAAAACTGATTTGTTGTGTCGCTAGTTTCCTTGTTCCGTTGCTGTCCGTTGTTGTTGCTTATTGTTGCCAAATTCAAGTTGTCGTTTCTATCCAGTTTTGCTGTTCTTGTTGTCGTGTCCATTGAGTCTTCAAAGTGTCGAGTCAACCAAAAAAAAAACAACAAAACAAAACAGAAATTCTGGTCGCTAGTATTGATAAAGCAATTCGGATTTCTTGAACAAGAGGGTTGGGAAATTCTGTTTCTTGCACTACTATAAGGCTGACTTACCTTGTTCTTGAGAGTCTTGCGTCAATTCTTGAATTGCCAAAAGGTTTTTGGACAAAATTTGGAAAACCGTGAGCAGTTCTTGATTTTCTTGAAATCGCTTGTTCTAATTCTTGAATCTTGAAAGCCGCGGTTGTTCTTGTTCAAAGTAACAACTGAAATCTGTCTTGGGTTGTGGCCGATTTTGGAGAAAAGAAAAACAAAAGGAAGACAATCTGGTTTGAGTTACAAAAAAAAAAAAAAAAGGAAGAAGAAAACGCAAGAAAGAAAGAAGAAACCAGGTTCGGATCTTCTAAGGAAACCTCTTGGAACTTGGAGTCCAAGTTGACTTGGGTTTGTACACAAATCCTAGTTTACTTGGAATACCGAATCTGATTGGAACCCTGTGCAAAGTAGGAAACTCCTGCATCCAGCCGCCACACCTACACAAAAGTCCAATAAGTCCTCGTCTTACACCTTCCCAAGAAAATAGCCGAGTGCAAGATTGGGTAAGTCCTTCTAGGATCCACAAACTTCCGCCATTTTGTCTCTTGCTTTAATAGAGTCGGTTGAGTCACTTGTTAAGTTTTTGCTTGTCCATTTTTCATAGCTGATCAGTCCACTACTTGTCTCATTATTAAATTCCAAATCTGTCCGCAAATACTTGTCTTAGTTGAGTTTCCAAAATCTGTTTCGCGTCCCTAAAACTCAATTCACGCGCCAAGTGATCTATTCTTGGTGGGCCATTGAACAACTTATTGAGCTGATCTAACCTCTTCAAAGGTAAAAATCAAGCTTTGAGAATATTTTGTGAGCCATAAACGAGAGTTGAGCGAAACACGAGCTTGAGAGTAAACACTAAGGGAGCGCGTGAGGAGATTATTTTCAAAACTAACCTTTCCTTGCAGGATTACCTCAGCATGTCTAACGCAGGAGGAGATAGTCCCTCAGCCTTTGATTTTAAGCTCTTTCCCGAATCTCTAAGGGGTGATGTCCGACGAATCATGGACCAAAAACTAGAAATTGTCCATGAGCGGCTTGACAAAGTCGAAGCTACCCAAAGCGGATCACGAGGGAGCCGAAACCGAGGGATTCTAAGGGGGTTTAGGGTTCCGCTCTTTCAAACCTTGGAGTCGCTTGTCTAGATCCTGTGTTGTTGGAATACGAGTTCGCCAAGCACGGTTGGGTTTGTATCATCAATGATGAGGAACCGCCAAGGACTCAAGTCGTCGCTTCACAAGGCTCGAGTAAGGATGACCTACGTGCGCCATCAATAAACCTTGGACCAATGACTCGAGCAAGGGCAAGAAAGATGCGTGAGAACCTCCAAACATTTCTCCAAATAATTCATGCACGCATTGGAAGGATTCAAGATGCTAATCACACAATGGTGAGCTTACTCCGCGCGTCCATGAGGAGGCCGAGGAAGACTAGAGGAAGCGGGCTGCATGTGAGCTTCATTATCAAGTTAAGAGACTAGTATCGGCTCCATAATAAAGATGGGCAGCCCATAGAGCCTTGGCCGACCAGCCCATGTGCGGGCTTCATTGTTAGTTTCCTTAGTAAGTTAGGTTAGGGTTAGTTGGAGTTAGTTTTCCATTGATAGTAGGATTTCAGCTGACAAAGCCTATAAATACAAAGGCTTGGCCGAGACTTTCAATAATCATTAATCAAATTTCAGTTTTAAGAGTATTCTCTTAGCTTCGGATAACTTTGAATATCTTAGATTTATTCTAAGTGTTCTTCTTGGCTTATCAAGCAAGAATCACACTTGCTCGTGGCGCCGTTCTACCATTAACCATAAGTTCCTTTAATCTTTTCTTGAAGGTTAAGACTCGATCTTAGTTCTCATCCAAGGGATTCTAAGGGGGTTTAGGGTTCCGCTCTTTCAAACCTTGGAGTCGCTTGTCGTGATCCTGTGTTGTTGGAATACGAGTTCGCCAAGCACGGTTGGGTTCGTATCATCTGGTATCAGAGCTAGTTGACAACTTCCAGGTTATATCCTACCTTTTCTTGTTTTGTTTGAGTAATATTTTGTCGTGTCGTTTCTGTCTTGTTGTCCAAACGAAAAACACAAAAAAAAACTGATTTGTTGTGTCGCTAGTTTCCTTGTTCCGTTGCTGTCCGTTGTTGTTGCTTATTGTTGCCAAATTCAAGTTGTCGTTTCTATCCAGTTTTGCTGTTCTTGTTGTCGTGTCCATTGAGTCTTCAAAGTGTCGAGTCAACCAAAAAAAAAAACAACAAAACAAAACAGAAATTCTGGTCGCTAGTATTGATAAAGCAATTCGGATTTCTTGAACAAGAGGGTTGGGAAATTCTGTTTCTTGCACTACTATAAGGCTGACTTACCTTGTTCTTGAGAGTCTTGCGTCAATTCTTGAATTGCCAAAAGGTTTTTGGACAAAATTTGGAAAACCGTGAGCAGTTCTTGATTTTCTTGAAATCGCTTGTTCTAATTCTTGAATCTTGAAAGCCGCGGTTGTTCTTGTTCAAAGTAACAACTGAAATCTGTCTTGGGTTGTGGCCGATTTTGGAGAAAAGAAAAACAAAAGGAAGACAATCTGGTTTGAGTTACAAAAAAAAAAAAAAAAGGAAGAAGAAAACGCAAGAAAGAAAGAAGAAACCAGGTTCGGATCTTCTAAGGAAACCTCTTGGAACTTGGAGTCCAAGTTGACTTGGGTTTGTACACAAATCCTAGTTTACTTGGAATACCGAATCTGATTGGAACCCTGTGCAAAGTAGGAAACTCCTGCATCCAGCCGCCACACCTACACAAAAGTCCAATAAGTCCTCGTCTTACACCTTCCCAAGAAAATAGCCGAGTGCAAGATTGGGTAAGTCCTTCTAGGATCCACAAACTTCCGCCATTTTGTCTCTTGCTTTAATAGAGTCGGTTGAGTCACTTGTTAAGTTTTTGCTTGTCCATTTTTCATAGCTGATCAGTCCACTACTTGTCTCATTATTAAATTCCAAATCTGTCCGCAAATACTTGTCTTAGTTGAGTTTCCAAAATCTGTTTCGCGTCCCTAAAACTCAATTCACGCGCCAAGTGATCTATTCTTGGTGGGCCATTGAACAACTTATTGAGCTGATCTAACCTCTTCAAAGGTAAAAATCAAGCTTTGAGAATATTTTGTGAGCCATAAACGAGAGTTGAGCGAAACACGAGCTTGAGAGTAAACACTAAGGGAGCGCGTGAGGAGATTATTTTCAAAACTAACCTTTCCTTGCAGGATTACCTCAGCATGTCTAACGCAGGAGGAGATAGTCCCTCAGCCTTTGATTTTAAGCTCTTTCCCGAATCTCTAAGGGGTGATGTCCGACGAATCATGGACCAAAAACTAGAAATTGTCCATGAGCGGCTTGACAAAGTCGAAGCTACCCAAAGCGGATCACGAGGGAGCCGAAACCGAGGGATTCTAAGGGGGTTTAGGGTTCCGCTCTTTCAAACCTTGGAGTCGCTTGTCTAGATCCTGTGTTGTTGGAATACGAGTTCGCCAAGCACGGTTGGGTTTGTATCATCAATGATGAGGAACCGCCAAGGACTCAAGTCGTCGCTTCACAAGGCTCGAGTAAGGATGACCTACGTGCGCCATCAATAAACCTTGGACCAATGACTCGAGCAAGGGCAAGAAAGATGCGTGAGAACCTCCAAACATTTCTCCAAATAATTCATGCACGCATTGGAAGGATTCAAGATGCTAATCACACAATGGTGAGCTTACTCCGCGCGTCCATGAGGAGGCCGAGGAAGACTAGAGGAAGCGGGCTGCATGTGAGCTTCATTATCAAGTTAAGAGACTAGTATCGGCTCCATAATAAAGATGGGCAGCCCATAGAGCCTTGGCCGACCAGCCCATGTGCGGGCTTCATTGTTAGTTTCCTTAGTAAGTTAGGTTAGGGTTAGTTGGAGTTAGTTTTCCATTGATAGTAGGATTTCAGCTGACAAAGCCTATAAATACAAAGGCTTGGCCGAGACTTTCAATAATCATTAATCAAATTTCAGTTTTAAGAGTATTCTCTTAGCTTCGGATAACTTTGAATATCTTAGATTTATTCTAAGTGTTCTTCTTGGCTTATCAAGCAAGAATCACACTTGCTCGTGGCGCCGTTCTACCATTAACCATAAGTTCCTTTAATCTTTTCTTGAAGGTTAAGACTCGATCTTAGTTCTCATCCAAGGGATTCTAAGGGGGTTTAGGGTTCCGCTCTTTCAAACCTTGGAGTCGCTTGTCGTGATCCTGTGTTGTTGGAATACGAGTTCGCCAAGCACGGTTGGGTTCGTATCATCTGGTATCAGAGCTAGTTGACAACTTCCAGGTTATATCCTACCTTTTCTTGTTTTGTTTGAGTAATATTTTGTCGTGTCGTTTCTGTCTTGTTGTCCAAACGAAAAACACAAAAAAAAACTGATTTGTTGTGTCGCTAGTTTCCTTGTTCCGTTGCTGTCCGTTGTTGTTGCTTATTGTTGCCAAATTCAAGTTGTCGTTTCTATCCAGTTTTGCTGTTCTTGTTGTCGTGTCCATTGAGTCTTCAAAGTGTCAAGTCAACAAAAAAAAAACAACAAAACAAAACAGAAATTCTGGTCGCTAGTATTGATAAAGCAATTCGGATTTCTTGAACAAGAGGGTTGGGAAATTCTGTTTCTTGCACTACTATAAGGCTGACTTACCTTGTTCTTGAGAGTCTTGCGTCAATTCTTGAATTGCCAAAAGGTTTTTGGACAAAATTTGGAAAACCGTGAGCAGTTCTTGATTTTCTTGAAATCGCTTGTTCTAATTCTTGAATCTTGAAAGCCGCGGTTGTTCTTGTTCAAAGTAACAACTGAAATCTGTCTTGGGTTGTGGCCGATTTTGGAGAAAAGAAAAACAAAAGGAAGACAATCTGGTTTGAGTTACAAAAAAAAAAAAAAAAGGAAGAAGAAAACGCAAGAAAGAAAGAAGAAACCAGGTTCGGATCTTCTAAGGAAACCTCTTGGAACTTGGAGTCCAAGTTGACTTGGGTTTGTACACAAATCCTAGTTTACTTGGAATACCGAATCTGATTGGAACCCTGTGCAAAGTAGGAAACTCCTGCATCCAGCCGCCACACCTACACAAAAGTCCAATAAGTCCTCGTCTTACACCTTCCCAAGAAAATAGCCGAGTGCAAGATTGGGTAAGTCCTTCTAGGATCCACAAACTTCCGCCATTTTGTCTCTTGCTTTAATAGAGTCGGTTGAGTCACTTGTTAAGTTTTTGCTTGTCCATTTTTCATAGCTGATCAGTCCACTACTTGTCTCATTATTAAATTCCAAATCTGTCCGCAAATACTTGTCTTAGTTGAGTTTCCAAAATCTGTTTCGCGTCCCTAAAACTCAATTCACGCGCCAAGTGATCTATTCTTGGTGGGCCATTGAACAACTTATTGAGCTGATCTAACCTCTTCAAAGGTAAAAATCAAGCTTTGAGAATATTTTGTGAGCCATAAACGAGAGTTGAGCGAAACACGAGCTTGAGAGTAAACACTAAGGGAGCGCGTGAGGAGATTATTTTCAAAACTAACCTTTCCTTGCAGGATTACCTCAGCATGTCTAACGCAGGAGGAGATAGTCCCTCAGCCTTTGATTTTAAGCTCTTTCCCGAATCTCTAAGGGGTGATGTCCGACGAATCATGGACCAAAAACTAGAAATTGTCCATGAGCGGCTTGACAAAGTCGAAGCTACCCAAAGCGGATCACGAGGGAGCCGAAACCGAGGGATTCTAAGGGGGTTTAGGGTTCCGCTCTTTCAAACCTTGGAGTCGCTTGTCTAGATCCTGTGTTGTTGGAATACGAGTTCGCCAAGCACGGTTGGGTTTGTATCATCAATGATGAGGAACCGCCAAGGACTCAAGTCGTCGCTTCACAAGGCTCGAGTAAGGATGACCTACGTGCGCCATCAATAAACCTTGGACCAATGACTCGAGCAAGGGCAAGAAAGATGCGTGAGAACCTCCAAACATTTCTCCAAATAATTCATGCACGCATTGGAAGGATTCAAGATGCTAATCACACAATGGTGAGCTTACTCCGCGTCCATGAGGAGGCCGAGGAAGACTAGAGGAAGCGGGCTGCATGTGAGCTTCATTATCAAGTTAAGAGACTAGTATCGGCTCCATAATAAAGATGGGCAGCCCATAGAGCCTTGGCCGACCAGCCCATGTGCGGGCTTCATTGTTAGTTTCCTTAGTAAGTTAGGTTAGGGTTAGTTGGAGTTAGTTTTCCATTGATAGTAGGATTTCAGCTGACAAAGCCTATAAATACAAAGGCTTGGCCGAGACTTTCAATAATCATTAATCAAATTTCAGTTTTAAGAGTATTCTCTTAGCTTCGGATAACTTTGAATATCTTAGATTTATTCTAAGTGTTCTTCTTGGCTTATCAAGCAAGAATCACACTTGCTCGTGGCGCCGTTCTACCATTAACCATAAGTTCCTTTAATCTTTTCTTGAAGGTTAAGACTCGATCTTAGTTCTCATCCAAGGGATTCTAAGGGGGTTTAGGGTTCCGCTCTTTCAAACCTTGGAGTCGCTTGTCGTGATCCTGTGTTGTTGGAATACGAGTTCGCCAAGCACGGTTGGGTTCGTATCATCTGGTATCAGAGCTAGTTGACAACTTCCAGGTTATATCCTACCTTTTCTTGTTTTGTTTGAGTAATATTTTGTCGTGTCGTTTCTGTCTTGTTGTCCAAACGAAAAACACAAAAAAAAACTGATTTGTTGTGTCGCTAGTTTCCTTGTTCCGTTGCTGTCCGTTGTTGTTGCTTATTGTTGCCAAATTCAAGTTGTCGTTTCTATCCAGTTTTGCTGTTCTTGTTGTCGTGTCCATTGAGTCTTCAAAGTGTCAAGTCAACAAAAAAAAAAACAACAAAACAAAACAGAAATTCTGGTCGCTAGTATTGATAAAGCAATTCGGATTTCTTGAACAAGAGGGTTGGGAAATTCTGTTTCTTGCACTACTATAAGGCTGACTTACCTTGTTCTTGAGAGTCTTGCGTCAATTCTTGAATTGCCAAAAGGTTTTTGGACAAAATTTGGAAAACCGTGAGCAGTTCTTGATTTTCTTGAAATCGCTTGTTCTAATTCTTGAATCTTGAAAGCCGCGGTTGTTCTTGTTCAAAGTAACAACTGAAATCTGTCTTGGGTTGTGGCCGATTTTGGAGAAAAGAAAAACAAAAGGAAGACAATCTGGTTTGAGTTACAAAAAAAAAAAAAAAAGGAAGAAGAAAACGCAAGAAAGAAAGAAGAAACCAGGTTCGGATCTTCTAAGGAAACCTCTTGGAACTTGGAGTCCAAGTTGACTTGGGTTTGTACACAAATCCTAGTTTACTTGGAATACCGAATCTGATTGGAACCCTGTGCAAAGTAGGAAACTCCTGCATCCAGCCGCCACACCTACACAAAAGTCCAATAAGTCCTCGTCTTACACCTTCCCAAGAAAATAGCCGAGTGCAAGATTGGGTAAGTCCTTCTAGGATCCACAAACTTCCGCCATTTTGTCTCTTGCTTTAATAGAGTCGGTTGAGTCACTTGTTAAGTTTTTGCTTGTCCATTTTTCATAGCTGATCAGTCCACTACTTGTCTCATTATTAAATTCCAAATCTGTCCGCAAATACTTGTCTTAGTTGAGTTTCCAAAATCTGTTTCGCGTCCCTAAAACTCAATTCACGCGCCAAGTGATCTATTCTTGGTGGGCCATTGAACAACTTATTGAGCTGATCTAACCTCTTCAAAGGTAAAAATCAAGCTTTGAGAATATTTTGTGAGCCATAAACGAGAGTTGAGCGAAACACGAGCTTGAGAGTAAACACTAAGGGAGCGCGTGAGGAGATTATTTTCAAAACTAACCTTTCCTTGCAGGATTACCTCAGCATGTCTAACGCAGGAGGAGATAGTCCCTCAGCCTTTGATTTTAAGCTCTTTCCCGAATCTCTAAGGGGTGATGTCCGACGAATCATGGACCAAAAACTAGAAATTGTCCATGAGCGGCTTGACAAAGTCGAAGCTACCCAAAGCGGATCACGAGGGAGCCGAAACCGAGGGATTCTAAGGGGGTTTAGGGTTCCGCTCTTTCAAACCTTGGAGTCGCTTGTCTAGATCCTGTGTTGTTGGAATACGAGTTCGCCAAGCACGGTTGGGTTTGTATCATCAATGATGAGGAACCGCCAAGGACTCAAGTCGTCGCTTCACAAGGCTCGAGTAAGGATGACCTACGTGCGCCATCAATAAACCTTGGACCAATGACTCGAGCAAGGGCAAGAAAGATGCGTGAGAACCTCCAAACATTTCTCCAAATAATTCATGCACGCATTGGAAGGATTCAAGATGCTAATCACACAATGGTGAGCTTACTCCGCGTCCATGAGGAGGCCGAGGAAGACTAGAGGAAGCGGGCTGCATGTGAGCTTCATTATCAAGTTAAGAGACTAGTATCGGCTCCATAATAAAGATGGGCAGCCCATAGAGCCTTGGCCGACCAGCCCATGTGCGGGCTTCATTGTTAGTTTCCTTAGTAAGTTAGGTTAGGGTTAGTTGGAGTTAGTTTTCCATTGATAGTAGGATTTCAGCTGACAAAGCCTATAAATACAAAGGCTTGGCCGAGACTTTCAATAATCATTAATCAAATTTCAGTTTTAAGAGTATTCTCTTAGCTTCGGATAACTTTGAATATCTTAGATTTATTCTAAGTGTTCTTCTTGGCTTATCAAGCAAGAATCACACTTGCTCGTGGCGCCGTTCTACCATTAACCATAAGTTCCTTTAATCTTTTCTTGAAGGTTAAGACTCGATCTTAGTTCTCATCCAAGGGATTCTAAGGGGGTTTAGGGTTCCGCTCTTTCAAACCTTGGAGTCGCTTGTCGTGATCCTGTGTTGTTGGAATACGAGTTCGCCAAGCACGGTTGGGTTCGTATCATCTGGTATCAGAGCTAGTTGACAACTTCCAGGTTATATCCTACCTTTTCTTGTTTTGTTTGAGTAATATTTTGTCGTGTCGTTTCTGTCTTGTTGTCCAAACGAAAAACACAAAAAAAAACTGATTTGTTGTGTCGCTAGTTTCCTTGTTCCGTTGCTGTCCGTTGTTGTTGCTTATTGTTGCCAAATTCAAGTTGTCGTTTCTATCCAGTTTTGCTGTTCTTGTTGTCGTGTCCATTGAGTCTTCAAAGTGTCAAGTCAACAAAAAAAAAAACAACAAAACAAAACAGAAATTCTGGTCGCTAGTATTGATAAAGCAATTCGGATTTCTTGAACAAGAGGGTTGGGAAATTCTGTTTCTTGCACTACTATAAGGCTGACTTACCTTGTTCTTGAGAGTCTTGCGTCAATTCTTGAATTGCCAAAAGGTTTTTGGACAAAATTTGGAAAACCGTGAGCAGTTCTTGATTTTCTTGAAATCGCTTGTTCTAATTCTTGAATCTTGAAAGCCGCGGTTGTTCTTGTTCAAAGTAACAACTGAAATCTGTCTTGGGTTGTGGCCGATTTTGGAGAAAAGAAAAACAAAAGGAAGACAATCTGGTTTGAGTTACAAAAAAAAAAAAAAAGGAAGAAGAAAACGCAAGAAAGAAAGAAGAAACCAGGTTCGGATCTTCTAAGGAAACCTCTTGGAACTTGGAGTCCAAGTTGACTTGGGTTTGTACACAAATCCTAGTTTACTTGGAATACCGAATCTGATTGGAACCTTGTGCAAAGTAGGAAACTCCTGCATCCAGCCGCCACACCTACACAAAAGTCCAATAAGTCCTCGTCTTACACCTTCCCAAGAAAATAGCCGAGTGCAAGATTGGGTAAGTCCTTCTAGGATCCACAAACTTCCGCCATTTTGTCTCTTGCTTTAATAGAGTCGGTTGAGTCACTTGTTAAGTTTTTGCTTGTCCATTTTTCATAGCTGATCAGTCCACTACTTGTCTCATTATTAAATTCCAAATCTGTCCGCAAATACTTGTCTTAGTTGAGTTTCCAAAATCTGTTTCGCGTCCCTAAAACTCAATTCACGCGCCAAGTGATCTATTCTTGGTGGGCCATTGAACAACTTATTGAGCTGATCTAACCTCTTCAAAGGTAAAAATCAAGCTTTGAGAATATTTTGTGAGCCATAAACGAGAGTTGAGCGAAACACGAGCTTGAGAGTAAACACTAAGGGAGCGCGTGAGGAGATTATTTTCAAAACTAACCTTTCCTTGCAGGATTACCTCAGCATGTCTAACGCAGGAGGAGATAGTCCCTCAGCCTTTGATTTTAAGCTCTTTCCCGAATCTCTAAGGGGTGATGTCCGACGAATCATGGACCAAAAACTAGAAATTGTCCATGAGCGGCTTGACAAAGTCGAAGCTACCCAAAGCGGATCACGAGGGAGCCGAAACCGAGGGATTCTAAGGGGGTTTAGGGTTCCGCTCTTTCAAACCTTGGAGTCGCTTGTCTAGATCCTGTGTTGTTGGAATACGAGTTCGCCAAGCACGGTTGGGTTTGTATCATCAATGATGAGGAACCGCCAAGGACTCAAGTCGTCGCTTCACAAGGCTCGAGTAAGGATGACCTACGTGCGCCATCAATAAACCTTGGACCAATGACTCGAGCAAGGGCAAGAAAGATGCGTGAGAACCTCCAAACATTTCTCCAAATAATTCATGCACGCATTGGAAGGATTCAAGATGCTAATCACACAATGGTGAGCTTACTCCGCGTCCATGAGGAGGCCGAGGAAGACTAGAGGAAGCGGGCTGCATGTGAGCTTCATTATCAAGTTAAGAGACTAGTATAGGCTCCATAATAAAGATGGGCAGCCCATAGAGCCTTGGCCGACCAGCCCATGTGCGGGCTTCATTGTTAGTTTCCTTAGAAAGTTAGGTTAGGGTTAGTTGGAGTTAGTTTTCCATTGATAGTAGGATTTCAGCTGACAAAGCCTATAAATACAAAGGCTTGGCCGAGACTTTCAATAATCATTAATCAAATTTCAGTTTTAAGAGTATTCTCTTAGCTTCGGATAACTTTGAATATCTTAGATTTATTCTAAGTGTTCTTCTTGGCTTATCAAGCAAGAATCACACTTGCTCGTAGCGCCGTTCTACCATTAACCATAAGTTCCTTTAATCTTTTCTTGAAGGTTAAGACTCGATCTTAGTTCTCATCGAAGGGATTCTAAGGGGGTTTAGGTGATGTGAACCACGATCTAGACAACCAATTCACCAAAGGCTTAGCAGCGGAAATTTGACCCAAATCTAATCCCCGAGATAACGAACACTATTGATATTATCTCAACCCGTTACCTAACGAATTAGCGAACCAAACTATAGGTAGAGGAACGCCACAACCAAGGAGTTACTTGATTGATAAGTTCAATTGAACAATTTGAGAAAGATTCTCAAATATTCAAAGAGGCTCTCTTAGAAAGAGAAAAGTGAAAACTCACAATTGTATTAATGCAAAAACTGATTATGAAGGTCTCTTGCCTTGGCTATATATAGCCATACAACTTGAAAACCTAAAGTGACTTGAAAACCCTAACTCGGCTAGGCTAGGCCTTTGGGCCGATTAAGCTGGCCCAACATAACCCAATAAAAGCTAATTAACCAACTTAAGTAATAGTGAGCCTAGACTCTATAAATCGGATCCAACTCAACATGAGGTCTTGGACCGAACTTATTCCTACCAAATAGAAATCTGGAAAATGAACTACTAACTATTACTAAAAGATTCAATCTCTTGCAGCCCAAAACATGGCCCATAAGCGGCCCATATTTCGTATCATTCCCCTCCTCTTGAAAAAGATTTGTCCTCAAATCGTGTTTGGAAATGAATGGTACTTCAAGAGTTGGCAGTATGACACCTCAAATCTCCACATATTGGCTCTCTTAGAATGAATGATACTTGCATACATCATGATTATTGTAATTCGATGCACATGTCTCTTGGTCAACTTCATGAGGCTCTCAAACAAGGACATGCGCCAAGGTAGGAAAGAGCTTGTGTAAGGCTTGTGAAAACTCCAGGTTGCAATCCAAAACTCTTTAATTAGCCTTTGGTCATGGATTTTCACATTGGGACCTTGATTGTGCAAAGGTGTAAAATCCAGCACTAGTTGACATTGATTTGGATCATCTTGCATGGATAAAATGGGAGCAACTTGTTGCATAGATGAGGCACTAAACAACTCGTGGAGGACAGCTTTGGGATCTTGCGTGACACAGTTTCTCATCTTCCAACATATAAGGTAGCAAACAATTGAATTCCGCTTCATGAGGGTTACTTGAACTAGCACAAGTTGAAGTTGACAAATTGAGCACTTGGCCACCAGCTTTTGGATATGTGAATAAGCATGAAAGATCATCACTTTGAGCTGGAATAAGCACGAAATCAGGTTGTAAGTCTTTAATCAAAACTGAAAAATTTTGGACAGCTTTACAACCTACAAAAACAAAATAACTTTCAACTTGAGACAAATTAGAAATTGGATAAAAAAGCAATGGTACATCATCTACTAACTGGTAAGAAGGTATAGAACAAGATTTAAGTGTGAAAACTCCCTTTGACACTTCATTATTCCTTCCACCAATTGATTCAACTTGAGAAGGGATTGCTAGCTTTTTACACTTTCCTTCAAAATTTGCATGAGAAATACAAGTGTTAGGATGGAAATTATACTCAAAAGAAGGTGAAAATGATGAATGAACCATAGGTAGCAAATGAGAGTCAAAATTTGGAATTCTCCCTTCACGGTGGGTTTGAATTAATTCCCCTTTGGTATGGATAGATTTGAATTGAAATTGTCCCATGAGGTGTTCCCAAATAGATTTAACTCCTAGAAGACAAACTCCATGGAAACTAATGAATTGTACAAGTGACTTTGGAATGGAGCATGGCATGACTAGCGTCACTTGACTTTGCTTAATCTGCACAAAAGAAGAAACACTAAACAAAGCAAAGGTAAATTCGTTAGGAAAACAATAAACCCTCACATTTTTGCTCAAAATCAGCTCACTCTTAGAATTTTTAATCTCTTTCTCATGCTCACTAGCTGAATTTTTCCTCTCAATATTCTCAACCTCTTTCTCCTTTTCAACTCCCTCGAATTTTACCTCTTCAGTCACAATTCCGTCATCTCGCTCTTTCTTCATACTATAACGCTCATGCTCACTCTTCAAGTATGCTAGATCAATACAAAGTTGTTTAGAATTAAGCGACACAAGCCTGGTACGACGGCAATTAAATGTGAAGGAATACTTATTAGTATATCCATCATATTTGACTTCTCGATTAAACATCCACCATTGTCCCAACAGCACATGCGTCACTTGAATAGGAACTACATCACACAACACCTCATCCACGTATTGGCCAATACGAAAAGGAACAAGTGTGTGCTTCGTAACCCAAATATCACCACTATCACTATGCAACTTGTAAGGTCGAAGATGATCAATGGTTGGAAGATTCAATTTCGCAACCAAGACAGTACTTGCGAGGTTAACTTCACAACCCTTATCAATGGCTAAGCTGCAAACTTTATCCTTGATGTGGCAACGTGTATAAAACCAATCATTTTTTTGAGATTTGATGATTTCCAATTGCTCAGTTATCTCACGCAATGCCACAACATTTACTCCTTTAGGCACAAGATGGTGAAGCTCCAGTTGAGCATTCGTTTGTCTCATACTTTTATCACCTGCAAAACTCAACAAACATTAGTAGAAAAGGCCTCACTCACTCCCTTACGTGTTTCCCTCGCTCTCGTGTATCACTCAAGTGTTTAAAACACTCTAATGTTCTCACCACTCACTCCTCAAGTTCCTCGATTGCCCCCTTGAAGAAATCAGAAATTTTCTTCAAGTAGTTCAACCAAACTTCAATCAAGTCTCACCCAAAATGTGGCGTATAATTTCTGGGATTTTTAGGGTTTATTGGACCGTCAAAGTGACTCAAGGAATGCTGTGAAAACTTGCTAAAAATTACCAGATTTAGTCAACAAAAGGTAGCCCACGAATTGGAAGAGTTTAATTTAGACAAGGACTCGATTTGGAAGCTAACAACTAATTGAAGTCCTAGATTGGTTTGGACTCCTTATGGACACTTCTAAGCACGAAAAACAATCTAAAAGATGACTCAAAGACACCAATTTAGCAAACTGGACAGAATGCTAATGTTGACTACAATTAGAACGCGATGGCAGAATTTTTTTGGATCCTAGAGTGACTCTATCGAAGGAAGGAACTCTTGTTATTGCTGGAAATTTGGTTTGCGGATTTGTTGTTTTTGGGCAGGCTGTTTTTGGAGGTATTTGGGCTGTGCAAAGGTAGGTTGTTTTAGCCCTTGATGGTGAACTAATTCTGTTCACAAGGTCTTGTAACCGAAGTGGAGATCAAGTGCTAAGGGTGGCGGCTGTTTTAGGGTGTAGTGCGGCTGTTTGGGTTTGCTTTGGGGATACACGGGCTTGGGAGAGTGGTTTGGGTCTGATGTGGGAAGGTTGGGGGTGTTTTAGGAAGGGTTGGATTTGGGTTCTTGGTTTTCTTGGCTGACTTCAATCCCAATAGGTTTAGGATTAGAATTAGATCAAGAATTGAACTTGTTTCCAAGTAGAAGACTTAGAGCCAAGACTTTCTTTCTTTCTCTTTTTTTTTCGTTTTTTTTTCCTCCTTTTTTTTTTCCTTTTCTTTCTTTGCGGCTCTCTAATCTATTTGTTCAAGAACTCAGATTCAGTCCCAACAAATTGATTTTTCGGATCAAAGTGCGAGCTTGCCAAGAAAATAAAAGTTCCCTTCCCAAGTTTCAAGAACCCTCGATCAAGAATCACCAAATCAGTCTTGGTTGATCCAAGAACTTCAAGATTTTCGATCAAGAAGCTCAAGAACTACCCAAGTTAGGTTTTGGTATCCAAGATTTGCAAGATTCAACACAAAGTTCAAGTTTCAAGGCAAAACAGATTCGGTAATTCAAGGAGAAAAAAATTCCAGCAAACGCGATTCAAGAACAATGGTACGCGACACCTTTTTCTTTTTTTTTTTGACACCTTTTGCTGGGTTGTTTTCACAACCAAAGCAACACAGCAAACACTACAATCTGGACAAAAAATCAATAGGAAGTAGCGACTAAGATTTTGGACAGATTGCACACAAGAACACAATCCTACTTGAGACACAATAAGAGGAAACAAGAAACAAACCCTAGCGGCTGCAAATTGTTTTCGTTTCTGTTTTTTTTTTTATTATTGAACTAGACACAAAACACAAAAAGATAACACACAAATAGATTTTTGTGGTCGGATGAACAGTGACACGGAATGAACAGTACGTGAACAGTACGGTGAATAGTAATCGGTGAACAGTACCCGATGAACAGTACGATTTTTTTTTTTCTGGACAAACACAAATAACCACAACAACAACGAGACACAAGAACACGATGCAATAAATCTGGAAATTGCGGATAGCAAACTAAAACACGAAAACAGAATTTTTGAACATGCTAGAATAAAACCCTAGCGACCCAAACATGAATTGGCACGATAAACTTGACTCAAAATAAGGAAAAGGGATATAACGTGATACCTCTTAACTAGCTCTGATTACCAACTGATACGAACGTCGCCAACCTTGTGACGAAACCCGTAAGAGATTAGACTCAGGATCGACAAGAGGTTACCAAGCTTGGGGCGGATGACCTCAACCCGTTAACCACGTGGTTAACGAACCTTGGTATAATGGTAGAAGACGCCACAATCTAGTGTGATTCTAGATTGATAAGTCAAATTGAAGATCCTAGGGGATTAATCTAAGAACTTCAAGAAAAGCTCACAAGGAGCCAATGAGAGAACTCTCAATTTTCATTCATAATTGTGTACCTTGAAATTATCATAAGCTTGGCTATATATAGCCTTACAAAGAAGCAAACCTAATCTAAGTTG
The DNA here is from genome assembly GCA_023065735.1 of Coffea humblotiana. Classification (NCBI taxonomy): domain Eukaryota; kingdom Viridiplantae; phylum Streptophyta; class Magnoliopsida; order Gentianales; family Rubiaceae; genus Coffea; species Coffea humblotiana. The sequence goes on along the minus strand of JACYVW010000231.1, from coordinate 22,198 downwards.
GAAACAATGCAAGTTTCCTTATTCGACTTGACAACTAAACTAATGACTCACTAATCACAGTTAAGGCTAACTAATGGACAGCTTATAATCGGCCCAATGAAGGCTTTAAGCTGGCCCAACATAACCCAATAAAAGCTAATTAACCAACTTAAGTAATAGTGAGTCTAGACTCTATAAATCGGATCCAACTCAACATGAGGTCTTGGACCGAACTTATTCCTACCAAAATAGAAATCTGGAAAATGAACTACTAACTATTACTAAAAGATTCAATCTCTTGCAGCCCAAAACATGGCCCATAAGCGGCCCATATTTCGTACCATTAGGGTTCCGCTCTTTCAAACCTTGGAGTCGCTTGTCGTGATCCTGTGTTGTTGGAATACGAGTTCGCCAAGCACGGTTGGGTTCGTATCATCTGGTATCAGAGCTAGTTGACAACTTCCAGGTTATATCCTACCTTTTCTTGTTTTGTTTGAGTAATATTTTGTCGTGTCGTTTCTGTCTTGTTGTCCAAACGAAAAACACAAAAAAAAACTGATTTGTTGTGTCGCTAGTTTCCTTGTTCCGTTGCTGTCCGTTGTTGTTGCTTATTGTTGCCAAATTCAAGTTGTCGTTTCTATCCAGTTTTGCTGTTCTTGTTGTCGTGTCCATTGAGTCTTCAAAGTGTCAAGTCAACAAAAAAAAAAACAACAAAACAAAACAGAAATTCTGGTCGCTAGTATTGATAAAGCAATTCGGATTTCTTGAACAAGAGGGTTGGGAAATTCTGTTTCTTGCACTACTATAAGGCTGACTTACCTTGTTCTTGAGAGTCTTGCGTCAATTCTTGAATTGCCAAAAGGTTTTTGGACAAAATTTGGAAAACCGTGAGCAGTTCTTGATTTTCTTGAAATCGCTTGTTCTAATTCTTGAATCTTGAAAGCCGCGGTTGTTCTTGTTCAAAGTAACAACTGAAATCTGTCTTGGGTTGTGGCCGATTTTGGAGAAAAGAAAAACAAAAGGAAGACAATCTGGTTTGAGTTACAAAAAAAAAAAAAAAGGAAGAAGAAAACGCAAGAAAGAAAGAAGAAACCAGGTTCGGATCTTCTAAGGAAACCTCTTGGAACTTGGAGTCCAAGTTGACTTGGGTTTGTACACAAATCCTAGTTTACTTGGAATACCGAATCTGATTGGAACCTTGTGCAAAGTAGGAAACTCCTGCATCCAGCCGCCACACCTACACAAAAGTCCAATAAGTCCTCGTCTTACACCTTCCCAAGAAAATAGCCGAGTGCAAGATTGGGTAAGTCCTTCTAGGATCCACAAACTTCCGCCATTTTGTCTCTTGCTTTAATAGAGTCGGTTGAGTCACTTGTTAAGTTTTTGCTTGTCCATTTTTCATAGCTGATCAGTCCACTACTTGTCTCATTATTAAATTCCAAATCTGTCCGCAAATACTTGTCTTAGTTGAGTTTCCAAAATCTGTTTCGCGTCCCTAAAACTCAATTCACGCGCCAAGTGATCTATTCTTGGTGGGCCATTGAACAACTTATTGAGCTGATCTAACCTCTTCAAAGGTAAAAATCAAGCTTTGAGAATATTTTGTGAGCCATAAACGAGAGTTGAGCGAAACACGAGCTTGAGAGTAAACACTAAGGGAGCGCGTGAGGAGATTATTTTCAAAACTAACCTTTCCTTGCAGGATTACCTCAGCATGTCTAACGCAGGAGGAGATAGTCCCTCAGCCTTTGATTTTAAGCTCTTTCCCGAATCTCTAAGGGGTGATGTCCGACGAATCATGGACCAAAAACTAGAAATTGTCCATGAGCGGCTTGACAAAGTCGAAGCTACCCAAAGCGGATCACGAGGGAGCCGAAACCGAGGGATTCTAAGGGGGTTTAGGGTTCCGCTCTTTCAAACCTTGGAGTCGCTTGTCTAGATCCTGTGTTGTTGGAATACGAGTTCGCCAAGCACGGTTGGGTTTGTATCATCAATGATGAGGAACCGCCAAGGACTCAAGTCGTCGCTTCACAAGGCTCGAGTAAGGATGACCTACGTGCGCCATCAATAAACCTTGGACCAATGACTCGAGCAAGGGCAAGAAAGATGCGTGAGAACCTCCAAACATTTCTCCAAATAATTCATGCACGCATTGGAAGGATTCAAGATGCTAATCACACAATGGTGAGCTTACTCCGCGTCCATGAGGAGGCCGAGGAAGACTAGAGGAAGCGGGCTGCATGTGAGCTTCATTATCAAGTTAAGAGACTAGTATAGGCTCCATAATAAAGATGGGCAGCCCATAGAGCCTTGGCCGACCAGCCCATGTGCGGGCTTCATTGTTAGTTTCCTTAGTAAGTTAGGTTAGGGTTAGTTGGAGTTAGTTTTCCATTGATAGTAGGATTTCAGCTGACAAAGCCTATAAATACAAAGGCTTGGCCGAGACTTTCAATAATCATTAATCAAATTTCAGTTTTAAGAGTATTCTCTTAGCTTCGGATAACTTTGAATATCTTAGATTTATTCTAAGTGTTCTTCTTGGCTTATCAAGCAAGAATCACACTTGCTCGTGGCGCCGTTCTACCATTAACCATAAGTTCCTTTAATCTTTTCTTGAAGGTTAAGACTCGATCTTAGTTCTCATCCAAGGGATTCTAAGGGGGTTTAGGGTTCCGCTCTTTCAAACCTTGGAGTCGCTTGTCGTGATCCTGTGTTGTTGGAATACGAGTTCGCCAAGCACGGTTGGGTTCGTATCATCTGGTATCAGAGCTAGTTGACAACTTCCAGGTTATATCCTACCTTTTCTTGTTTTGTTTGAGTAATATTTTGTCGTGTCGTTTCTGTCTTGTTGTCCAAACGAAAAACACAAAAAAAAACTGATTTGTTGTGTCGCTAGTTTCCTTGTTCCGTTGCTGTCCGTTGTTGTTGCTTATTGTTGCCAAATTCAAGTTGTCGTTTCTATCCAGTTTTGCTGTTCTTGTTGTCGTGTCCATTGAGTCTTCAAAGTGTCAAGTCAACCAAAAAAAAAACAACAAAACAAAACAGAAATTCTGGTCGCTAGTATTGATAAAGCAATTCGGATTTCTTGAACAAGAGGGTTGGGAAATTCTGTTTCTTGCACTACTATAAGGCTGACTTACCTTGTTCTTGAGAGTCTTGCGTCAATTCTTGAATTGCCAAAAGGTTTTTGGACAAAATTTGGAAAACCGTGAGCAGTTCTTGATTTTCTTGAAATCGCTTGTTCTAATTCTTGAATCTTGAAAGCCGCGGTTGTTCTTGTTCAAAGTAACAACTGAAATCTGTCTTGGGTTGTGGCCGATTTTGGAGAAAAGAAAAACAAAAGGAAGACAATCTGGTTTGAGTTACAAAAAAAAAAAAAAAGGAAGAAGAAAACGCAAGAAAGAAAGAAGAAACCAGGTTCGGATCTTCTAAGGAAACCTCTTGGAACTTGGAGTCCAAGTTGACTTGGGTTTGTACACAAATCCTAGTTTACTTGGAATACCGAATCTGATTGGAACCTTGTGCAAAGTAGGAAACTCCTGCATCCAGCCGCCACACCTACACAAAAGTCCAATAAGTCCTCGTCTTACACCTTCCCAAGAAAATAGCCGAGTGCAAGATTGGGTAAGTCCTTCTAGGATCCACAAACTTCCGCCATTTTGTCTCTTGCTTTAATAGAGTCGGTTGAGTCACTTGTTAAGTTTTTGCTTGTCCATTTTTCATAGCTGATCAGTCCACTACTTGTCTCATTATTAAATTCCAAATCCGTCCGCAAATACTTGTCTTAGTTGAGTTTCCAAAATCTGTTTCGCGTCCCTAAAACTCAATTCACGCGCCAAGTGATCTATTCTTGGTGGGCCATTGAACAACTTATTGAGCTGATCTAACCTCTTCAAAGGTAAAAATCAAGCTTTGAGAATATTCTGTGAGCCATAAACGAGAGTTGAGCGAAACACGAGCTTGAGAGTAAACACTAAGGGAGCGCGTGAGGAGATTATTTTCAAAACTAACCTTTCCTTGCAGGATTACCTCAGCATGTCTAACGCAGGAGGAGATAGTCCCTCAGCCTTTGATTTTAAGCTCTTTCCCGAATCTCTAAGGGGTGATGTCCGACGAATCATGGACCAAAAACTAGAAATTGTCCATGAGCGGCTTGACAAAGTCGAAGCTACCCAAAGCGGATCACGAGGGAGCCGAAACCGAGGGATTCTAAGGGGGTTTAGGGTTCCGCTCTTTCAAACCTTGGAGTCGCTTGTCTAGATCCTGTGTTGTTGGAATACGAGTTCGCCAAGCACGGTTGGGTTTGTATCATCAATGATGAGGAACCGCCAAGGACTCAAGTCGTCGCTTCACAAGGCTCGAGTAAGGATGACCTACGTGCGCCATCAATAAACCTTGGACCAATGACTCGAGCAAGGGCAAGAAAGATGCGTGAGAACCTCCAAACATTTCTCCAAATAACTCATGCACGCATTGGAAGGATTCAAGATGCTAATCACACAATGGTGAGCTTACTCCGCGTCCATGAGGAGGCCGAGGAAGACTAGAGGAAGCGGGCTGCATGTGAGCTTCATTATCAAGTTAAGAGACTAGTATAGGCTCCATAATAAAGATGGGCAGCCCATAGAGCCTTGGCCGACCAGCCCATGTGCGGGCTTCATTGTTAGTTTCCTTAGTAAGTTAGGTTAGGGTTAGTTGGAGTTAGTTTTCCATTGATAGTAGGATTTCAGCTGACAAAGCCTATAAATACAAAGGCTTGGCCGAGACTTTCAATAATCATTAATCAAATTTCAGTTTTAAGAGTATTCTCTTAGCTTCGGATAACTTTGAATATCTTAGATTTATTCTAAGTGTTCTTCTTGGCTTATCAAGCAAGAATCACACTTGCTCGTGGCGCCGTTCTACCATTAACCATAAGTTCCTTTAATCTTTTCTTGAAGGTTAAGACTCGATCTTAGTTCTCATCCAAGGGATTCTAAGGGGGTTTAGGGTTCCGCTCTTTCAAACCTTGGAGTCGCTTGTCGTGATCCTGTGTTGTTGGAATACGAGTTCGCCAAGCACGGTTGGGTTCGTATCATCTGGTATCAGAGCTAGTTGACAACTTCCAGGTTATATCCTACCTTTTCTTGTTTTGTTTGAGTAATATTTTGTCGTGTCGTTTCTGTCTTGTTGTCCAAACGAAAAACACAAAAAAAAACTGATTTGTTGTGTCGCTAGTTTCCTTGTTCCGTTGCTGTCCGTTGTTGTTGCTTATTGTTGCCAAATTCAAGTTGTCGTTTCTATCCAGTTTTGCTGTTCTTGTTGTCGTGTCCATTGAGTCTTCAAAGTGTCAAGTCAACCAAAAAAAAAACAACAAAACAAAACAGAAATTCTGGTCGCTAGTATTGATAAAGCAATTCGGATTTCTTGAACAAGAGGGTTGGGAAATTCTGTTTCTTGCACTACTATAAGGCTGACTTACCTTGTTCTTGAGAGTCTTGCGTCAATTCTTGAATTGCCAAAAGGTTTTTGGACAAAATTTGGAAAACCGTGAGCAGTTCTTGATTTTCTTGAAATCGCTTGTTCTAATTCTTGAATCTTGAAAGCCGCGGTTGTTCTTGTTCAAAGTAACAACTGAAATCTGTCTTGGGTTGTGGCCGATTTTGGAGAAAAGAAAAACAAAAGGAAGACAATCTGGTTTGAGTTACAAAAAAAAAAAAAAAGGAAGAAGAAAACGCAAGAAAGAAAGAAGAAACCAGGTTCGGATCTTCTAAGGAAACCTCTTGGAACTTGGAGTCCAAGTTGACTTGGGTTTGTACACAAATCCTAGTTTACTTGGAATACCGAATCTGATTGGAACCTTGTGCAAAGTAGGAAACTCCTGCATCCAGCCGCCACACCTACACAAAAGTCCAATAAGTCCTCGTCTTACACCTTCCCAAGAAAATAGCCGAGTGCAAGATTGGGTAAGTCCTTCTAGGATCCACAAACTTCCGCCATTTTGTCTCTTGCTTTAATAGAGTCGGTTGAGTCACTTGTTAAGTTTTTGCTTGTCCATTTTTCATAGCTGATCAGTCCACTACTTGTCTCATTATTAAATTCCAAATCCGTCCGCAAATACTTGTCTTAGTTGAGTTTCCAAAATCTGTTTCGCGTCCCTAAAACTCAATTCACGCGCCAAGTGATCTATTCTTGGTGGGCCATTGAACAACTTATTGAGCTGATCTAACCTCTTCAAAGGTAAAAATCAAGCTTTGAGAATATTCTGTGAGCCATAAACGAGAGTTGAGCGAAACACGAGCTTGAGAGTAAACACTAAGGGAGCGCGTGAGGAGATTATTTTCAAAACTAACCTTTCCTTGCAGGATTACCTCAGCATGTCTAACGCAGGAGGAGATAGTCCCTCAGCCTTTGATTTTAAGCTCTTTCCCGAATCTCTAAGGGGTGATGTCCGACGAATCATGGACCAAAAACTAGAAATTGTCCATGAGCGGCTTGACAAAGTCGAAGCTACCCAAAGCGGATCACGAGGGAGCCGAAACCGAGGGATTCTAAGGGGGTTTAGGGTTCCGCTCTTTCAAACCTTGGAGTCGCTTGTCTAGATCCTGTGTTGTTGGAATACGAGTTCGCCAAGCACGGTTGGGTTTGTATCATCAATGATGAGGAACCGCCAAGGACTCAAGTCGTCGCTTCACAAGGCTCGAGTAAGGATGACCTACGTGCGCCATCAATAAACCTTGGACCAATGACTCGAGCAAGGGCAAGAAAGATGCGTGAGAACCTCCAAACATTTCTCCAAATAACTCATGCACGCATTGGAAGGATTCAAGATGCTAATCACACAATGGTGAGCTTACTCCGCGTCCATGAGGAGGCCGAGGAAGACTAGAGGAAGCGGGCTGCATGTGAGCTTCATTATCAAGTTAAGAGACTAGTATAGGCTCCATAATAAAGATGGGCAGCCCATAGAGCCTTGGCCGACCAGCCCATGTGCGGGCTTCATTGTTAGTTTCCTTAGTAAGTTAGGTTAGGGTTAGTTGGAGTTAGTTTTCCATTGATAGTAGGATTTCAGCTGACAAAGCCTATAAATACAAAGGCTTGGCCGAGACTTTCAATAATCATTAATCAAATTTCAGTTTTAAGAGTATTCTCTTAGCTTCGGATAACTTTGAATATCTTAGATTTATTCTAAGTGTTCTTCTTGGCTTATCAAGCAAGAATCACACTTGCTCGTGGCGCCGTTCTACCATTAACCATAAGTTCCTTTAATCTTTTCTTGAAGGTTAAGACTCGATCTTAGTTCTCATCCAAGGGATTCTAAGGGGGTTTAGGGTTCCGCTCTTTCAAACCTTGGAGTCGCTTGTCGTGATCCTGTGTTGTTGGAATACGAGTTCGCCAAGCACGGTTGGGTTCGTATCATCTGGTATCAGAGCTAGTTGACAACTTCCAGGTTATATCCTACCTTTTCTTGTTTTGTTTGAGTAATATTTTGTCGTGTCGTTTCTGTCTTGTTGTCCAAACGAAAAACACAAAAAAAAACTGATTTGTTGTGTCGCTAGTTTCCTTGTTCCGTTGCTGTCCGTTGTTGTTGCTTATTGTTGCCAAATTCAAGTTGTCGTTTCTATCCAGTTTTGCTGTTCTTGTTGTCGTGTCCATTGAGTCTTCAAAGTGTCAAGTCAACCAAAAAAAAAACAACAAAACAAAACAGAAATTCTGGTCGCTAGTATTGATAAAGCAATTCGGATTTCTTGAACAAGAGGGTTGGGAAATTCTGTTTCTTGCACTACTATAAGGCTGACTTACCTTGTTCTTGAGAGTCTTGCGTCAATTCTTGAATTGCCAAAAGGTTTTTGGACAAAATTTGGAAAACCGTGAGCAGTTCTTGATTTTCTTGAAATCGCTTGTTCTAATTCTTGAATCTTGAAAGCCGCGGTTGTTCTTGTTCAAAGTAACAACTGAAATCTGTCTTGGGTTGTGGCCGATTTTGGAGAAAAGAAAAACAAAAGGAAGACAATCTGGTTTGAGTTACAAAAAAAAAAAAAAAGGAAGAAGAAAACGCAAGAAAGAAAGAAGAAACCAGGTTCGGATCTTCTAAGGAAACCTCTTGGAACTTGGAGTCCAAGTTGACTTGGGTTTGTACACAAATCCTAGTTTACTTGGAATACCGAATCTGATTGGAACCTTGTGCAAAGTAGGAAACTCCTGCATCCAGCCGCCACACCTACACAAAAGTCCAATAAGTCCTCGTCTTACACCTTCCCAAGAAAATAGCCGAGTGCAAGATTGGGTAAGTCCTTCTAGGATCCACAAACTTCCGCCATTTTGTCTCTTGCTTTAATAGAGTCGGTTGAGTCACTTGTTAAGTTTTTGCTTGTCCATTTTTCATAGCTGATCAGTCCACTACTTGTCTCATTATTAAATTCCAAATCCGTCCGCAAATACTTGTCTTAGTTGAGTTTCCAAAATCTGTTTCGCGTCCCTAAAACTCAATTCACGCGCCAAGTGATCTATTCTTGGTGGGCCATTGAACAACTTATTGAGCTGATCTAACCTCTTCAAAGGTAAAAATCAAGCTTTGAGAATATTCTGTGAGCCATAAACGAGAGTTGAGCGAAACACGAGCTTGAGAGTAAACACTAAGGGAGCGCGTGAGGAGATTATTTTCAAAACTAACCTTTCCTTGCAGGATTACCTCAGCATGTCTAACGCAGGAGGAGATAGTCCCTCAGCCTTTGATTTTAAGCTCTTTCCCGAATCTCTAAGGGGTGATGTCCGACGAATCATGGACCAAAAACTAGAAATTGTCCATGAGCGGCTTGACAAAGTCGAAGCTACCCAAAGCGGATCACGAGGGAGCCGAAACCGAGGGATTCTAAGGGGGTTTAGGGTTCCGCTCTTTCAAACCTTGGAGTCGCTTGTCTAGATCCTGTGTTGTTGGAATACGAGTTCGCCAAGCACGGTTGGGTTTGTATCATCAATGATGAGGAACCGCCAAGGACTCAAGTCGTCGCTTCACAAGGCTCGAGTAAGGATGACCTACGTGCGCCATCAATAAACCTTGGACCAATGACTCGAGCAAGGGCAAGAAAGATGCGTGAGAACCTCCAAACATTTCTCCAAATAACTCATGCACGCATTGGAAGGATTCAAGATGCTAATCACACAATGGTGAGCTTACTCCGCGTCCATGAGGAGGCCGAGGAAGACTAGAGGAAGCGGGCTGCATGTGAGCTTCATTATCAAGTTAAGAGACTAGTATAGGCTCCATAATAAAGATGGGCAGCCCATAGAGCCTTGGCCGACCAGCCCATGTGCGGGCTTCATTGTTAGTTTCCTTAGTAAGTTAGGTTAGGGTTAGTTGGAGTTAGTTTTCCATTGATAGTAGGATTTCAGCTGACAAAGCCTATAAATACAAAGGCTTGGCCGAGACTTTCAATAATCATTAATCAAATTTCAGTTTTAAGAGTATTCTCTTAGCTTCGGATAACTTTGAATATCTTAGATTTATTCTAAGTGTTCTTCTTGGCTTATCAAGCAAGAATCACACTTGCTCGTGGCGCCGTTCTACCATTAACCATAAGTTCCTTTAATCTTTTCTTGAAGGTTAAGACTCGATCTTAGTTCTCATCCAAGGGATTCTAAGGGGGTTTAGGGTTCCGCTCTTTCAAACCTTGGAGTCGCTTGTCGTGATCCTGTGTTGTTGGAATACGAGTTCGCCAAGCACGGTTGGGTTCGTATCATCTGGTATCAGAGCTAGTTGACAACTTCCAGGTTATATCCTACCTTTTCTTGTTTTGTTTGAGTAATATTTTGTCGTGTCGTTTCTGTCTTGTTGTCCAAACGAAAAACACAAAAAAAAACTGATTTGTTGTGTCGCTAGTTTCCTTGTTCCGTTGCTGTCCGTTGTTGTTGCTTATTGTTGCCAAATTCAAGTTGTCGTTTCTATCCAGTTTTGCTGTTCTTGTTGTCGTGTCCATTGAGTCTTCAAAGTGTCAAGTCAACCAAAAAAAAAACAACAAAACAAAACAGAAATTCTGGTCGCTAGTATTGATAAAGCAATTCGGATTTCTTGAACAAGAGGGTTGGGAAATTCTGTTTCTTGCACTACTATAAGGCTGACTTACCTTGTTCTTGAGAGTCTTGCGTCAATTCTTGAATTGCCAAAAGGTTTTTGGACAAAATTTGGAAAACCGTGAGCAGTTCTTGATTTTCTTGAAATCGCTTGTTCTAATTCTTGAATCTTGAAAGCCGCGGTTGTTCTTGTTCAAAGTAACAACTGAAATCTGTCTTGGGTTGTGGCCGATTTTGGAGAAAAGAAAAACAAAAGGAAGACAATCTGGTTTGAGTTACAAAAAAAAAAAAAAAGGAAGAAGAAAACGCAAGAAAGAAAGAAGAAACCAGGTTCGGATCTTCTAAGGAAACCTCTTGGAACTTGGAGTCCAAGTTGACTTGGGTTTGTACACAAATCCTAGTTTACTTGGAATACCGAATCTGATTGGAACCTTGTGCAAAGTAGGAAACTCCTGCATCCAGCCGCCACACCTACACAAAAGTCCAATAAGTCCTCGTCTTACACCTTCCCAAGAAAATAGCCGAGTGCAAGATTGGGTAAGTCCTTCTAGGATCCACAAACTTCCGCCATTTTGTCTCTTGCTTTAATAGAGTCGGTTGAGTCACTTGTTAAGTTTTTGCTTGTCCATTTTTCATAGCTGATCAGTCCACTACTTGTCTCATTATTAAATTCCAAATCCGTCCGCAAATACTTGTCTTAGTTGAGTTTCCAAAATCTGTTTCGCGTCCCTAAAACTCAATTCACGCGCCAAGTGATCTATTCTTGGTGGGCCATTGAACAACTTATTGAGCTGATCTAACCTCTTCAAAGGTAAAAATCAAGCTTTGAGAATATTCTGTGAGCCATAAACGAGAGTTGAGCGAAACACGAGCTTGAGAGTAAACACTAAGGGAGCGCGTGAGGAGATTATTTTCAAAACTAACCTTTCCTTGCAGGATTACCTCAGCATGTCTAACGCAGGAGGAGATAGTCCCTCAGCCTTTGATTTTAAGCTCTTTCCCGAATCTCTAAGGGGTGATGTCCGACGAATCATGGACCAAAAACTAGAAATTGTCCATGAGCGGCTTGACAAAGTCGAAGCTACCCAAAGCGGATCACGAGGGAGCCGAAACCGAGGGATTCTAAGGGGGTTTAGGGTTCCGCTCTTTCAAACCTTGGAGTCGCTTGTCTAGATCCTGTGTTGTTGGAATACGAGTTCGCCAAGCACGGTTGGGTTTGTATCATCAATGATGAGGAACCGCCAAGGACTCAAGTCGTCGCTTCACAAGGCTCGAGTAAGGATGACCTACGTGCGCCATCAATAAACCTTGGACCAATGACTCGAGCAAGGGCAAGAAAGATGCGTGAGAACCTCCAAACATTTCTCCAAATAACTCATGCACGCATTGGAAGGATTCAAGATGCTAATCACACAATGGTGAGCTTACTCCGCGTCCATGAGGAGGCCGAGGAAGACTAGAGGAAGCGGGCTGCATGTGAGCTTCATTATCAAGTTAAGAGACTAGTATAGGCTCCATAATAAAGATGGGCAGCCCATAGAGCCTTGGCCGACCAGCCCATGTGCGGGCTTCATTGTTAGTTTCCTTAGTAAGTTAGGTTAGGGTTAGTTGGAGTTAGTTTTCCATTGATAGTAGGATTTCAGCTGACAAAGCCTATAAATACAAAGGCTTGGCCGAGACTTTCAATAATCATTAATCAAATTTCAGTTTTAAGAGTATTCTCTTAGCTTCGGATAACTTTGAATATCTTAGATTTATTCTAAGTGTTCTTCTTGGCTTATCAAGCAAGAATCACACTTGCTCGTGGCGCCGTTCTACCATTAACCATAAGTTCCTTTAATCTTTTCTTGAAGGTTAAGACTCGATCTTAGTTCTCATCCAAGGGATTCTAAGGGGGTTTAGGGTTCCGCTCTTTCAAACCTTGGAGTCGCTTGTCGTGATCCTGTGTTGTTGGAATACGAGTTCGCCAAGCACGGTTGGGTTCGTATCATCTGGTATCAGAGCTAGTTGACAACTTCCAGGTTATATCCTACCTTTTCTTGTTTTGTTTGAGTAATATTTTGTCGTGTCGTTTCTGTCTTGTTGTCCAAACGAAAAACACAAAAAAAAACTGATTTGTTGTGTCGCTAGTTTCCTTGTTCCGTTGCTGTCCGTTGTTGTTGCTTATTGTTGCCAAATTCAAGTTGTCGTTTCTATCCAGTTTTGCTGTTCTTGTTGTCGTGTCCATTGAGTCTTCAAAGTGTCAAGTCAACCAAAAAAAAAACAACAAAACAAAACAGAAATTCTGGTCGCTAGTATTGATAAAGCAATTCGGATTTCTTGAACAAGAGGGTTGGGAAATTCTGTTTCTTGCACTACTATAAGGCTGACTTACCTTGTTCTTGAGAGTCTTGCGTCAATTCTTGAATTGCCAAAAGGTTTTTGGACAAAATTTGGAAAACCGTGAGCAGTTCTTGATTTTCTTGAAATCGCTTGTTCTAATTCTTGAATCTTGAAAGCCGCGGTTGTTCTTGTTCAAAGTAACAACTGAAATCTGTCTTGGGTTGTGGCCGATTTTGGAGAAAAGAAAAACAAAAGGAAGACAATCTGGTTTGAGTTACAAAAAAAAAAAAAAAGGAAGAAGAAAACGCAAGAAAGAAAGAAGAAACCAGGTTCGGATCTTCTAAGGAAACCTCTTGGAACTTGGAGTCCAAGTTGACTTGGGTTTGTACACAAATCCTAGTTTACTTGGAATACCGAATCTGATTGGAACCTTGTGCAAAGTAGGAAACTCCTGCATCCAGCCGCCACACCTACACAAAAGTCCAATAAGTCCTCGTCTTACACCTTCCCAAGAAAATAGCCGAGTGCAAGATTGGGTAAGTCCTTCTAGGATCCACAAACTTCCGCCATTTTGTCTCTTGCTTTAATAGAGTCGGTTGAGTCACTTGTTAAGTTTTTGCTTGTCCATTTTTCATAGCTGATCAGTCCACTACTTGTCTCATTATTAAATTCCAAATCCGTCCGCAAATACTTGTCTTAGTTGAGTTTCCAAAATCTGTTTCGCGTCCCTAAAACTCAATTCACGCGCCAAGTGATCTATTCTTGGTGGGCCATTGAACAACTTATTGAGCTGATCTAACCTCTTCAAAGGTAAAAATCAAGCTTTGAGAATATTCTGTGAGCCATAAACGAGAGTTGAGCGAAACACGAGCTTGAGAGTAAACACTAAGGGAGCGCGTGAGGAGATTATTTTCAAAACTAACCTTTCCTTGCAGGATTACCTCAGCATGTCTAACGCAGGAGGAGATAGTCCCTCAGCCTTTGATTTTAAGCTCTTTCCCGAATCTCTAAGGGGTGATGTCCGACGAATCATGGACCAAAAACTAGAAATTGTCCATGAGCGGCTTGACAAAGTCGAAGCTACCCAAAGCGGATCACGAGGGAGCCGAAACCGAGGGATTCTAAGGGGGTTTAGGGTTCCGCTCTTTCAAACCTTGGAGTCGCTTGTCTAGATCCTGTGTTGTTGGAATACGAGTTCGCCAAGCACGGTTGGGTTTGTATCATCAATGATGAGGAACCGCCAAGGACTCAAGTCGTCGCTTCACAAGGCTCGAGTAAGGATGACCTACGTGCGCCATCAATAAACCTTGGACCAATGACTCGAGCAAGGGCAAGAAAGATGCGTGAGAACCTCCAAACATTTCTCCAAATAACTCATGCACGCATTGGAAGGATTCAAGATGCTAATCACACAATGGTGAGCTTACTCCGCGTCCATGAGGAGGCCGAGGAAGACTAGAGGAAGCGGGCTGCATGTGAGCTTCATTATCAAGTTAAGAGACTAGTATAGGCTCCATAATAAAGATGGGCAGCCCATAGAGCCTTGGCCGACCAGCCCATGTGCGGGCTTCATTGTTAGTTTCCTTAGTAAGTTAGGTTAGGGTTAGTTGGAGTTAGTTTTCCATTGATAGTAGGATTTCAGCTGACAAAGCCTATAAATACAAAGGCTTGGCCGAGACTTTCAATAATCATTAATCAAATTTCAGTTTTAAGAGTATTCTCTTAGCTTCGGATAACTTTGAATATCTTAGATTTATTCTAAGTGTTCTTCTTGGCTTATCAAGCAAGAATCACACTTGCTCGTGGCGCCGTTCTACCATTAACCATAAGTTCCTTTAATCTTTTCTTGAAGGTTAAGACTCGATCTTAGTTCTCATCCAAGGGATTCTAAGGGGGTTTAGGGTTCCGCTCTTTCAAACCTTGGAGTCGCTTGTCGTGATCCTGTGTTGTTGGAATACGAGTTCGCCAAGCACGGTTGGGTTCGTATCATCTGGTATCAGAGCTAGTTGACAACTTCCAGGTTATATCCTACCTTTTCTTGTTTTGTTTGAGTAATATTTTGTCGTGTCGTTTCTGTCTTGTTGTCCAAACGAAAAACACAAAAAAAAACTGATTTGTTGTGTCGCTAGTTTCCTTGTTCCGTTGCTGTCCGTTGTTGTTGCTTATTGTTGCCAAATTCAAGTTGTCGTTTCTATCCAGTTTTGCTGTTCTTGTTGTCGTGTCCATTGAGTCTTCAAAGTGTCAAGTCAACCAAAAAAAAAACAACAAAACAAAACAGAAATTCTGGTCGCTAGTATTGATAAAGCAATTCGGATTTCTTGAACAAGAGGGTTGGGAAATTCTGTTTCTTGCACTACTATAAGGCTGACTTACCTTGTTCTTGAGAGTCTTGCGTCAATTCTTGAATTGCCAAAAGGTTTTTGGACAAAATTTGGAAAACCGTGAGCAGTTCTTGATTTTCTTGAAATCGCTTGTTCTAATTCTTGAATCTTGAAAGCCGCGGTTGTTCTTGTTCAAAGTAACAACTGAAATCTGTCTTGGGTTGTGGCCGATTTTGGAGAAAAGAAAAACAAAAGGAAGACAATCTGGTTTGAGTTACAAAAAAAAAAAAAAAGGAAGAAGAAAACGCAAGAAAGAAAGAAGAAACCAGGTTCGGATCTTCTAAGGAAACCTCTTGGAACTTGGAGTCCAAGTTGACTTGGGTTTGTACACAAATCCTAGTTTACTTGGAATACCGAATCTGATTGGAACCTTGTGCAAAGTAGGAAACTCCTGCATCCAGCCGCCACACCTACACAAAAGTCCAATAAGTCCTCGTCTTACACCTTCCCAAGAAAATAGCCGAGTGCAAGATTGGGTAAGTCCTTCTAGGATCCACAAACTTCCGCCATTTTGTCTCTTGCTTTAATAGAGTCGGTTGAGTCACTTGTTAAGTTTTTGCTTGTCCATTTTTCATAGCTGATCAGTCCACTACTTGTCTCATTATTAAATTCCAAATCCGTCCGCAAATACTTGTCTTAGTTGAGTTTCCAAAATCTGTTTCGCGTCCCTAAAACTCAATTCACGCGCCAAGTGATCTATTCTTGGTGGGCCATTGAACAACTTATTGAGCTGATCTAACCTCTTCAAAGGTAAAAATCAAGCTTTGAGAATATTCTGTGAGCCATAAACGAGAGTTGAGCGAAACACGAGCTTGAGAGTAAACACTAAGGGAGCGCGTGAGGAGATTATTTTCAAAACTAACCTTTCCTTGCAGGATTACCTCAGCATGTCTAACGCAGGAGGAGATAGTCCCTCAGCCTTTGATTTTAAGCTCTTTCCCGAATCTCTAAGGGGTGATGTCCGACGAATCATGGACCAAAAACTAGAAATTGTCCATGAGCGGCTTGACAAAGTCGAAGCTACCCAAAGCGGATCACGAGGGAGCCGAAACCGAGGGATTCTAAGGGGGTTTAGGGTTCCGCTCTTTCAAACCTTGGAGTCGCTTGTCTAGATCCTGTGTTGTTGGAATACGAGTTCGCCAAGCACGGTTGGGTTTGTATCATCAATGATGAGGAACCGCCAAGGACTCAAGTCGTCGCTTCACAAGGCTCGAGTAAGGATGACCTACGTGCGCCATCAATAAACCTTGGACCAATGACTCGAGCAAGGGCAAGAAAGATGCGTGAGAACCTCCAAACATTTCTCCAAATAACTCATGCACGCATTGGAAGGATTCAAGATGCTAATCACACAATGGTGAGCTTACTCCGCGTCCATGAGGAGGCCGAGGAAGACTAGAGGAAGCGGGCTGCATGTGAGCTTCATTATCAAGTTAAGAGACTAGTATAGGCTCCATAATAAAGATGGGCAGCCCATAGAGCCTTGGCCGACCAGCCCATGTGCGGGCTTCATTGTTAGTTTCCTTAGTAAGTTAGGTTAGGGTTAGTTGGAGTTAGTTTTCCATTGATAGTAGGATTTCAGCTGACAAAGCCTATAAATACAAAGGCTTGGCCGAGACTTTCAATAATCATTAATCAAATTTCAGTTTTAAGAGTATTCTCTTAGCTTCGGATAACTTTGAATATCTTAGATTTATTCTAAGTGTTCTTCTTGGCTTATCAAGCAAGAATCACACTTGCTCGTGGCGCCGTTCTACCATTAACCATAAGTTCCTTTAATCTTTTCTTGAAGGTTAAGACTCGATCTTAGTTCTCATCCAAGGGATTCTAAGGGGGTTTAGGGTTCCGCTCTTTCAAACCTTGGAGTCGCTTGTCGTGATCCTGTGTTGTTGGAATACGAGTTCGCCAAGCACGGTTGGGTTCGTATCATCTGGTATCAGAGCTAGTTGACAACTTCCAGGTTATATCCTACCTTTTCTTGTTTTGTTTGAGTAATATTTTGTCGTGTCGTTTCTGTCTTGTTGTCCAAACGAAAAACACAAAAAAAAACTGATTTGTTGTGTCGCTAGTTTCCTTGTTCCGTTGCTGTCCGTTGTTGTTGCTTATTGTTGCCAAATTCAAGTTGTCGTTTCTATCCAGTTTTGCTGTTCTTGTTGTCGTGTCCATTGAGTCTTCAAAGTGTCAAGTCAACCAAAAAAAAAACAACAAAACAAAACAGAAATTCTGGTCGCTAGTATTGATAAAGCAATTCGGATTTCTTGAACAAGAGGGTTGGGAAATTCTGTTTCTTGCACTACTATAAGGCTGACTTACCTTGTTCTTGAGAGTCTTGCGTCAATTCTTGAATTGCCAAAAGGTTTTTGGACAAAATTTGGAAAACCGTGAGCAGTTCTTGATTTTCTTGAAATCGCTTGTTCTAATTCTTGAATCTTGAAAGCCGCGGTTGTTCTTGTTCAAAGTAACAACTGAAATCTGTCTTGGGTTGTGGCCGATTTTGGAGAAAAGAAAAACAAAAGGAAGACAATCTGGTTTGAGTTACAAAAAAAAAAAAAAAGGAAGAAGAAAACGCAAGAAAGAAAGAAGAAACCAGGTTCGGATCTTCTAAGGAAACCTCTTGGAACTTGGAGTCCAAGTTGACTTGGGTTTGTACACAAATCCTAGTTTACTTGGAATACCGAATCTGATTGGAACCTTGTGCAAAGTAGGAAACTCCTGCATCCAGCCGCCACACCTACACAAAAGTCCAATAAGTCCTCGTCTTACACCTTCCCAAGAAAATAGCCGAGTGCAAGATTGGGTAAGTCCTTCTAGGATCCACAAACTTCCGCCATTTTGTCTCTTGCTTTAATAGAGTCGGTTGAGTCACTTGTTAAGTTTTTGCTTGTCCATTTTTCATAGCTGATCAGTCCACTACTTGTCTCATTATTAAATTCCAAATCCGTCCGCAAATACTTGTCTTAGTTGAGTTTCCAAAATCTGTTTCGCGTCCCTAAAACTCAATTCACGCGCCAAGTGATCTATTCTTGGTGGGCCATTGAACAACTTATTGAGCTGATCTAACCTCTTCAAAGGTAAAAATCAAGCTTTGAGAATATTCTGTGAGCCATAAACGAGAGTTGAGCGAAACACGAGCTTGAGAGTAAACACTAAGGGAGCGCGTGAGGAGATTATTTTCAAAACTAACCTTTCCTTGCAGGATTACCTCAGCATGTCTAACGCAGGAGGAGATAGTCCCTCAGCCTTTGATTTTAAGCTCTTTCCCGAATCTCTAAGGGGTGATGTCCGACGAATCATGGACCAAAAACTAGAAATTGTCCATGAGCGGCTTGACAAAGTCGAAGCTACCCAAAGCGGATCACGAGGGAGCCGAAACCGAGGGATTCTAAGGGGGTTTAGGGTTCCGCTCTTTCAAACCTTGGAGTCGCTTGTCTAGATCCTGTGTTGTTGGAATACGAGTTCGCCAAGCACGGTTGGGTTTGTATCATCAATGATGAGGAACCGCCAAGGACTCAAGTCGTCGCTTCACAAGGCTCGAGTAAGGATGACCTACGTGCGCCATCAATAAACCTTGGACCAATGACTCGAGCAAGGGCAAGAAAGATGCGTGAGAACCTCCAAACATTTCTCCAAATAACTCATGCACGCATTGGAAGGATTCAAGATGCTAATCACACAATGGTGAGCTTACTCCGCGTCCATGAGGAGGCCGAGGAAGACTAGAGGAAGCGGGCTGCATGTGAGCTTCATTATCAAGTTAAGAGACTAGTATAGGCTCCATAATAAAGATGGGCAGCCCATAGAGCCTTGGCCGACCAGCCCATGTGCGGGCTTCATTGTTAGTTTCCTTAGTAAGTTAGGTTAGGGTTAGTTGGAGTTAGTTTTCCATTGATAGTAGGATTTCAGCTGACAAAGCCTATAAATACAAAGGCTTGGCCGAGACTTTCAATAATCATTAATCAAATTTCAGTTTTAAGAGTATTCTCTTAGCTTCGGATAACTTTGAATATCTTAGATTTATTCTAAGTGTTCTTCTTGGCTTATCAAGCAAGAATCACACTTGCTCGTGGCGCCGTTCTACCATTAACCATAAGTTCCTTTAATCTTTCTTGAAGGTTAAGACTCGATCTTAGTTCTCATCCAAGGGATTCTAAGGGGGTTTAGGGTTCCGCTCTTTCAAACCTTGGAGTCGCTTGTCGTGATCCTGTGTTGTTGGAATACGAGTTCGCCAAGCACGGTTGGGTTCGTATCATCTGGTATCAGAGCTAGTTGACAACTTCCAGGTTATATCCTACCTTTTCTTGTTTTGTTTGAGTAATATTTTGTCGTGTCGTTTCTGTCTTGTTGTCCAAACGAAAAACACAAAAAAAAAACTGATTTGTTGTGTCGCTAGTTTCCTTGTTCCGTTGCTGTCCGTTGTTGTTGCTTATTGTTGCCAAATTCAAGTTGTCGTTTCTATCCAGTTTTTGCTGTTCTTGTTGTCGTGTCCATTGAGTCTTCAAAGTGTCAAGTCAACCAAAAAAAAACAACAAAACAAAACAGAAATTCTGGTCGCTAGTATTGATAAAGCCAATTCGGATTTCTTGAACAAGAGGGTTGGGAAATTCTGTTTCTTGCACTACTATAAGGCTGACTTACCTTGTTCTTGAGAGTCTTGCGTCAATTCTTGAATTGCCAAAAGGTTTTTGGACAAAATTTGGAAAACCGTGAGCAGTTCTTGATTTTCTTTGAAATCGCTTGTTCTAATTCTTGAATCTTGAAAGCCGCGGTTGTTCTTGTTCAAAGTAACAAACTGAAATCTGTCTTGGGTTGTGGCCGATTTTGGAGAAAAGAAAAACAAAAGGAAGACAATCTGGTTTGAGTTACAAAAAAAAAAAAAAGGAAGAAGAAAACGCAAGAAAGAAAGAAGAAACCAGGTTCGGATCTTCTAAGGAAACCTCTTGGAACTTGGAGTCCAAGTTGACTTGGGTTTGTACCACAATCCTAGTTTACTTGGAATACCGAATCTGATTGGAACCTTGTGCAAAGTAGGAAACTCCTGCATCCCGCCCGCCACACCTACACAAAAGTCCATTAAGTCCTCGTCTTACACCTTCCAAGAAAATAGCCGAGTGCAAGATTGGGTAAGTCCTCTAGGATCCACAAACTTCCGCCATTTTGTCTCTTGCTTTAATAGAGTCGGTTGAGTCACTTGGTTAAGTTTTTTGCTTGTCCATTTTTCATAGCTGATCAGTCCACTACTTGTCTCATTATTAAATTCCAAATCCGTCCGCAAATACTTGTCTTAGTTGAGTTTCCAAAAATCTGTTTCGCGTCCCTAAAACTCAATTCACGCGCCAAGTGATCTATTCTTGGTGGGCCATTGAACAACTTATTGAGCTGATCTAACCTCTTCAAAGGTAAAAATCAAGCTTTGAGAATATTCTGTGAGCCATAAACGAGAGTTGAGCGAAACACGAGCTTGAGAGTAAACACTAAGGGAGCGCGTGAGGAGATTATTTTCAAAACTAACCTTTCCTTACAGGATTACCTCAGCATGTCTAACGCAGGAGGAGATAGTCCCTCAGCCTTGATTTTAAGCTCTTTCCCGAATCTCTAAGGGGTGATGTCCGACGAATCATGGACCAAAACTAGAAATTGTCCATGAGCGGCTTGACAAAGTCGAAGCTACCCAAAGCGGATCACGAGGGAGCCGAAACCGAGGGATTCTAAGGGGGTTTAGGGTTCCGCTCTTTCAAACCTTGGAGTCGCTTGTCTAGATCCTGTTGTTTGGAATACGAGTTCGCCAAGCACGGTTTGGGTTGTATCATCAATGATGAGGAACCGCCAAGGACTCAAGTCGTCGCTTCACAAGGCTCGAGTAAGGATGACCTACGTGCGCCATCAATAAACCTTGGACCAATGTGATGTGAACGCGGAAGCAATCTTAGGATCGTAGAGGACACGTTGCAAGACGAATGGAGTCGAACCCAAATTTGGACCACTCAAAGATGGATTCAACGGTAGAGGACGCCACAATCAAGTGTGTTTGCTTGATTGATAAGTCAATAAACAACTAGGATCAACTCTAGGATGTTCAAACTAGCTTTCACAAGCTAAAGGAATTTGCCACAATTAATGGACGAAATTCTGGAATTTTTATTGAATAATATCGAAAAACTGAATGTAAACAATGACTTGGGGCTATTTATAGCCTTGTCTAACCCTAATAGAACTTGGAAATATTAAGGAAATTCGGCCAGCCCATTGGGTCTCTGTTAGCCGAAAGCTAACCTACTAATTAATTAACTTAATGACTAACTAAAGTACTAATGGACCTAAGGCCCACATGGCCGAAGTTAAGCTCAAGAAGAGCTGCTTAATCGAGGCCCAATCCTCCCTTTGAGGCTTGGTCACTTGCGCCTTCAATTGTAAGCAATATCTTGGTAGTCTTGCAAGGATCCTCCAAGTCAATTCCTTCAATGCTTGAGCTTGGTTTCTCTTGAGGTTATACGGCATGAACTAAGGCTTGAAGTGACTCTTTGAACCTCTTAACTTGTGCACGTGTAACGGGCCTATGTGAACACCACGGCCAGCTTGCTCATTCTCATCATTCCCCTCCTCTTGAAAAGGATTTGTCCTCAAATCTTGGGGAAAAGTGGTACTCCATGTTGGTGCGCTTATAGGATAGCAATGTGGGAGCTAGATGAATGAGTACCAGCCACGTCACATGTCGCTTGGACAACCTCATGATGCTCTTGAACAAGGACATTCTCCAAGACAAGAAAACACCTTGTATAAAGTTTGTGAAAATTCCATGTAGCACTCCAAAACTCTCTCATCAACCCTTGATCGTTGCATGTCAAGTTCAAACCTACAAAACAAATCACACAATTAGTATATGTAGGATTAATACTACTTGACAACTTACGTTTCACATGCACTAGATAGGGATCTTCATGATGACTCTCATTCAGCTTAGAAAAATTTCGAATTTGGTTGTGCAAGGTAGTATAATTCGACCCTAGTTGTTGCTGATTTGGCACTACTTGCCCATCTGGAGATAGAACAATGAGCCAATCGTGTTGCACTTCCGTAGAAGCATGAACCAGTGATGTAAGAACAACATGCAGGTCTTGATTGACACATTTGTATGCATCACCCAACATAAGTGGCAGCAATGAAGTGAAGGTCACTCCATACGAGTCACATGAATTTGCGCCAGTTGGAGTTGATAAAATGAACTCATGGTGACCAGCTTTTGGATGTATGAATATGCATGGAAGATCACAACAAGCAGTTGGCACAAGTATGAAATCAGGTTGCAACTCTTTAATCAAATCTGGAAATTTTCGAACAGCCTTACAACCTACAAAGACAAAATAAGTCTCAACTTGTTTTGAACTAGAAATTGACATATAAGCAATGGAACATCATTAATTAAGTGGTGAGAAGGTGTAGAATAAGAGTTAAATGCAAAAACTCCCTTT